>CAKAJE020001565.1:0-48924 GCA_916610135.2 Macropis europaea
CGTCCTGGGCTAAGCGGCATCTAAAAGCGCATGAAATGGCGAGTATAATGCACTATTATACTTCTAGGATAAGGCAAACAGAGACCCGATTAGATCATTTCATATTACGGTTAATATAAGAATGCAGCGTGATTCTATCACATTTGTTCAAGTTACGTCGCTCCTATTTCAGATAGCGTATTGGGCTAAGCGGCATCTCAAAGCGCATGAAATGGCGAGTGAAATGCACTATTAGACTTCTATGGTAGGGCGAACAGAGACCCGATTGGATCATTTTACATTAAGGTTAATATAAGAATTCACGGAAATTCTATCACATTTGTTCAATTTACGTCGCTCCTATTCCAGATAGCGTATTGGGCTAAGCGGCATCTCAAAGCGCATGACATGGCGAGTAAAATGCGCTATTAAACTTCTAGGATAAGGCAAACAGAGACCCGACTAGATCATTTTATATTACGGTTAATATACGAATGCAGCGTGATTCTATCACATTTGTTCAATTTACGTCGCTCCAATTTCAGATAGCGTATTGGGCTAAGCGGCATCTCAAAGCGCATGAAATGGCGAATAAAATGCACTACTAAACTTCTAGGCTAGGGCGAACAGAGACCCGAGCAGATCATTTTACATTATGGTTAATAAAAGAATGCAGCGTAATTCTATCACATTTGTTCAACTTACGTCGCTCCTATTTCAGATAGCGTATTGGGCTAAGCGGCATCTCAAAGCGCATGAAATGGCGAGTGAAATGCACTATTCGACTTCTATGGTAGGGCGAACAGAGACCCGATTGGATCATTTTACATTAAGGTTAATATAAGAATTCACGGAAATTCTATCACATTTGTTCAACTTACGTCGCTCCTATTCCAGATAGCGTACTGGGCTAGGCGGCATCTTAAAGCGCGTGGAATGGCGAGTGAAATGCACTACCAATCTTCTATGATAGGGCAATCAGAGACCCGATTAGATCATTTTATATTTTGTTTAATATAAGATTTCAGGGAAATAGTATCACATTTGTTCAATTTGCGTCGCTCCTATTTCAGATAGCGTATTGGGCTAAGCGGCATCACAAAGCGCATGAAATGGCGAACAAAATGCACTATTAAACTTCTAGGCTAGGGCGAACAGAGACCAGATTAGATCATTTTATATTTTGGTTAACATAAGGATTCTGCGAAATTTTATCACATTTGTTCAATTTACGTCGCTCCTATTTCAGATAGCTTATTGGACTAAGCGGCATCTGAAGGCGCATGAAGTGACGAGTAAAATGCACTATTAAACTTCTAGGGTAGGGCAAACAGAGACCCGATTAGATCATTTTATATTATGGTTAATTTAAGATGTCAGGAAATTTCTATCACATTTGTTCAATTTACGTCGCTTCTGTTTCAGATAGCGTGCTGGGCCATGCGGCATCTTAAAGCGCGTGGAATGGCGAGTAAAATGCACTATTAAACTTCTATGATAGGGCAATCAGAGACCCGATTAGATCATTTTATATTTTGGTTAATATAAGAATTCAACGAAATTCTATCACATTTGTTCAATTTACGTCGCTCCTATTACAGATAGCTTATTGGGCTTAGCGGCATCTCAAAGCGCATGAAATGTCGAGTGAAATGCACTATTACACTTCTAGGGTAGGGCAAACAGAGACCCGATTAGACCATTTTATATTATGGTTAATTTAAGAATTCAGCAAAATTCTATCACATTTGTTCAATTTACGTCGCTCCTATTTCAGACAGCGTACTGGGCTAGGCGGCATCTTAAAGCGTGTGGAATGGCGAGTAAAATACACTATTAACCTTCTATGATAGGGCAATCAGAGACCAGACTAGATTATTTTATACTTTGGTTAATATAAGAATTCAGCGAAATTCTATCACATTTGTTCAATTTACGTCGCTCCTATTTCAGATAGCGTATTGGGCTAGGCGGCATCTCAAAGCGCATGAAATGGCGAGTAAAATGCACTATTAAACTTCTAGGGTAGGGCAAACCGGGACCCGATTAGATCATTTTATATTATGGTTAATTTAAGAATTCAGCCAAATTCTATCACATTTGTTCAATTTACGTCGCTCCTATTTCAGATAGCGTACTGGGCTAGGCGGAATCTTAAAGCGCGTGGATTGGCGAGTAAAATGCACTATTAAACTTCTCTGATAGGGCTATCAGAGACCCGATTAGATCATTTTATATTTTGGTTAATATAAAAATTCAACGAAATTCTATCACATTTGTTCAATTTACGTCGCTCCTATTTCAGACAGCTTATTGGGCTAAGCGGCATCTCAAAGCGCATGAAATGACGAGTAAAATGCACTATTAAACTTCTAGCGTAGGGCAATCAGAGACCCGATTAGATCATTTTATATTATGGTTAATTTAAGAATTCAGCGAAGTTCTATCACATTTGTTCAATTTACGTCGCTCCTATTTCAGATAGCGTATTGGGCTATGCGGCATCTCAAAGCGCATGAAATGACGAGAGAAATGCACTATTAAACTTCTTGGGTAGGGCGAACAGAGACCCGATTACATCATTTTATATTATGGTTAATATAAGAATTCAGCGAAATTCTATCACATTTGTTCAATTTGCGTCGCTCCTATTTCAGATAGCGTATTGGGCTAAGCGGCATCTCAAGCGCATGAAATGACGAATAAAATGCACTATTAAGCTTGTACGCTAGGGCGAACAGAGACCCGATTAGATCATTTAACATTATGGTAAATAAAAGAATTCAGCGAAATTCTATCACATTTGTTCAATTTACGTCGCTCCTATTTCAGATAGCGTACTGGGCTAGGCAGCATCTCAAAGCGCATGAAATGACGAGTAAAATGCTCTATTAAACTTCTAGGGTAGGGCAAACAGAGACCCGATTAGGTCATTTCATATTATGGTTAATTTAAGAATTCAGCGAAATTCTATCACATTTGTTCAAGTTACATCGCTCCTATTTCAGATAGCTTATTGGGCTAAGGGGCATCTCAAAGCGCATGAAATGGCGAGTAAAATGCACTATTAAACTTCTAGGATAAGGCAAACAGAGACCCGATTAGATCATTTTATATTACGGTTAATATAAGAATTCAGCGTAATTCTGTCACATTTGTTCAATTTACGTAGCTCCTATTTCAGATAGCGTACTGGGATAGGCGGAAACTTAAACCGCGCGGAATGGCGAGTAAAATGCACTACTAAACTTCTATGATAGGGCAATCAGACACCCGATTAGTTCATTTTATATTTTGGTTAATGTAAGAATCCAGCGAAATTCTATCACATTTGTTCAATTTACGTCGCTCCTATTTCAGATAGCGTATTGGGCTAAGCGGCATCTCAAAGCGCACGAAAGGGCGAGTAAAATGCACTATTAAACTTCTAGGGTGGGGCAAGCAGAGACCCGATCAGATCATTTTATATTACGGTTAATATAAGAATTCAGCGAAGTTCTATCACATTTGTTCAATTTACGTCGCTCCTATTTCAGATAGCTTATTGGGCTAAGCGGCAACTCAGAGCGCATGAGATGACGAGTGAAATGCACTGTTAAACTTCTATGGTAGGGCGAACAAAGACCCGATTAGATCATTTTACATTAAGGTTAAAATAAGAATTCAGCGAAATTCTATCACTTTTGTTCAATTTACGTCGCTCCTATTTCAGATAGCGTTATGGGGTAAGCGGCATCTCAAAACGCAAGAAATGGCGAGTAAAATGCACAATTAAACTCCTAGGATAAGGCAAACAGAGACCCGATTAGATCATTTTATATTACGGTTAATATAAGAATTCAGCGTAATTCTGTGACATTTGTTCAACTTACGTAGCTCCTATTTCAGATAGCGTGCTGGTCTAGGCGGCAACTTAAAGCGCGTGGAATGGCGAGTAAAATGCGCTCTTAATCTTCTATGATAGGGCAATCAGAGACCCGATTAGATCATTTTATATTTTGGTTAATATAAGAATTCAGCGAAATTCTCTCACATTTGTTCAATTTACGTCGCTGATATTTCAGATAGCGTATTGGGCTAAGCGGCATCTCAAAGCGCAAGAAATGGCGAGTAAAATGCACTATTAAACTTCTAGGGTAGGGCAAACAGAGACCCGATTAGGTCATTTCATATTATGGTTAATTTAAGAATTCAGAAAAATTCTATCACATTTGTTCAATTTACGTCGCTCCTATTTCAGATAGCGTACTCGGATAGGCGGCATCTTAAAGCGCGAGGAATGGCGAGTAAAATGCACTATTAAACTACTATGATAGGGCAATCAGAGACCCGATTAGATCATTTTATATTTTGGTTAATATAAGAATTCAGCGAAATTCTATCACATTTGTTTAATTTCGTCGCTCCTATTTCAGATAGCGTACTGGGCTAGGCGGTATCTTAAAGCGCGTGGAATGGCGAGCAAAATGCACTCTCAATCTTCTATGATAGGGCAATCAGAAACCCGATTAGATCATTTTATATTACGGTTAATATCAGAATTCAGCGTAATTCTTCCACATTTGTTCAACATACGTCGCTCCTATTTCAGATAGTGTACTGGGCTAGGCGGCATCTTAAAGCGCGTGGAAGGGCGAGTAAAATGCACTACTAAACTTCTATGATAGGGCAATAAGAGTCCCGTTTAGATCATTTTATATTATGGTTAATTTAAGAATTCAGCGAAATTCTATCACATTTGTTCAATTTACATCGCTCCTATTTCAGATAGCGTATTGGGCTAAGCGGCATCTCAATGCGCATGAAATGGCCAGTAAAATGCACTATTAAACTTCTAGGATAAGGCAAACGGAGACCCGATTAGACCATTTCATATTACGGTTAATATAAGAATTCAGCGTGATTCTATCACATTTGTTCAATTTACGTCGCTCCTATTTCAGATAGCGTATTGGGCTATGCGGCATCTCAAAGCGCATGAAATGACGAGAGAAATGCACTATTAAACTTCTTGGGTAGGGCGAACAGAGACCCGATTACATCATTTTATATTATGGTTAATGTAAGAATTCAGCAAAATTCTATCACATTTGTTCAATTTACGTCGCTCCTATTTCAGATAGCGTACTGGGCTACGCGGTATCTTAAAGCGCGTGGAATGGCGAGTAAAATGCACTATTAAACTTCTAGGATAAGGCAAACGGAGACCCGATTAGACCATTTTATATTACGGTTAATATAAGAATTCAGCGTTGTACTATCACATTTGTTCAACTTACGTCGCTCCTATTTCAGAAAGCGTACTCGGATAGGCGGCATCTTAAAGCGCGTGGAATGGCGAGTAAAATGCACTATTAAACTTCACGGGTAATGCAAACAGAGACCCGATTAGATCATTTTATATTACGGTTAATATAAGATTTCAGGGAAATTCTATCACATTTGTTCAATTTACGTCGCTCCTATTTCAGATAGTTATTGGGCTAAGCGGCATCTCAAAGCGCATGAAATGACGAGAGAAATGCACTATTAAACTTCTTGGGTAGGGCGAACAGAGACCCGATTACATCATTTCATATTATGGTTAATATAAGAATTCAGCGAAATTCTATCACATTTGTTCAATTTGCGTCGCTCCTATTTCAGATAGCGTATTGGGCTAAGCGGCATCTCAAAGCGCATGAAATGACGAATAAAATGCACTATTAAGCTTGTACGCTAGGGCGAACAGAGACCCGATTAGATCATTTAACATTATGGTAAATAAAAGAATTCAGCGAAATTCTATCACATTTGTTCAATTTACGTCGCTCCTATTTCAGATAGCGTACTGGGCTAGGCAGCATCTCAAAGCGCATGAAATGACGAGTAAAATGCTCTATTAAACTTCTAGGGTAGGGCAAACAGAGACCCGATTAGGTCATTTCATATTATGGTTAATTTAAGAATTCAGCGAAATTCTATCACATTTGTTCAAGTTACATCGCTCCTATTTCAGATAGCTTATTGGGCTAAGCGGCATCTCAAAGCGCATGAAATGGCGAGTAAAATGCACTATTAAACTTCTAGGATAAGGCAAACAGAGACCCGATTAGATCATTTTATATTACGGTTAATATAAGAATTCAGCGTAATTCTGTCACATTTGTTCAATTTACGTAGCTCCTATTTCAGATAGCGTACTGGGCTAGGCGGCAACTTAAACCGCGCGGAATGGCGAGTAAAATGCACTACTAAACTTCTATGATAGGGCAATCAGACACCCGATTAGTTCATTTTATATTTTGGTTAATGTAAGAATCCAGCGAAATTCTATCACATTTGTTCAATTTACTTCGCTCCTATTTCAGATAGCGTATTGGGCTAAGCGGCATCTCAAAGCGCACGAAAGGGCGAGTAAAATGCACTATTAAACTTCTAGGGTGGGGCAAGCAGAGACCCGATCAGATCATTTTATATTACGGTTAATATAAGAATTCAGCGAAGTTCTATCACATTTGTTCAATTTACGTCGCTCCTATTTCAGATAGCTTATTGGGCTAAGCGGCAACTCAGAGCGCATGGAATGACGAGTGAAATGCACTGTTAAACTTCTAGGGTAGGGCGAACAAAGACCCGATTAGATCATCTTACATTAAGGTTAAAATAAGAATTCAGCGAAATTCTATCACTTTTGTTCAATTTACGTCGCTCCTATTTCAGATAGCGTATTGGGCTAAGCGGCATCTCAAAGCGCAAGAAATGGCGAGTAAAATGCACTATTAAACTCCTAGGATAAGGCAAACAGAGACCCGATTAGATCATTTTATATTACGGTTAATATAAGAATTCAGCGTAATTCTGTGACATTTGTTCAACTTACGTAGCTCCTATTTCAGATAGCGTGCTGGGCTAGGCGGCAACTTAAAGCGCGTGGAATGGCGAGTAAAATGCACTGTTAAACTTCTATGATAGGGCAATCAGAGACCCGATTAGATCATTTTATATTGTGGTTAATTTAAGAATTCAGCGAAATTCTATCACATTTGTTCAATTTACATCGCTCCTATTTCAGATAGCGTATTGGGCTAAGCGGCATCGCAATGCGCATGAAATGGCCAGTAAAATGCACTATTAAACTTCTAGGATAAGGCAAACGGAGACCCGATTAGACCATTTCATATTACGGTTAATATAAGAATTCAGCGTTATTCTATCACATTTGTTCAACTTACGTCGCTCCTATTTCAGATAGCGTACTGGGCTAGGCGGCATCTTAAAGCGCGTGGAATGGCGAGCAAAATGCACTCATAAACGTCTATGATAGGGCAATCAGAGACCCGATTAGATCATTTTATATTTTGTTTAATATAAGATTTCAGGGAAATTCTATCACATTTGTTCAATTTACGTCGCTCCTATTTCAGATAGCTATTGGGCTAAGCGGCATCTCAAAGCGCATGAAATGACGAGAGAAATGCACTATTAAACTTCTTGGGTAGGGCGAACAGAGACCCGATTACATCATTTTATATTATGGTTAATTTAAGAATTCAGAAAAATTCTATCACATTTGTTCAATTTACGTCGCTCCTATTTCAGATAGCGTACTCGGATAGGCGGCATCTTAAAGCGCGTGGAATGACGAGTAAAATGCACTATTAAACTTCTATGATAGGGCAATCAGAGACCCGATTAGATCATCTTATATTTTGGTTAATATAAGCATTCAGCGAAATTCTATCACATTTGTTCAATTTACGTCGTTCCTATTTCAGATAGCGTACTGGGCTAGGCGGCATCGCAAAGCGCATGAATTGACGAGTGAAATGCCATATAAAACTTCTTGGGTAGGGCGAACAAAGACCCGATTAGATCATTTTACATTAAGGTTAATATAAGAATTCAGCGAAATTCTATCACATTTGTTCAATTTACATCGCTCCTATTTCAGATAGCGACTTGTGCTAAGCGGCATCTCAAAGCGCAGGAAATGGCGAGTAAAATGCACTATTAAACTTCTAGGGTAGGGTAAACAGAGACCCCATTAGATCATTTTATATTATGGTTAATTTAAGAACTCAGCGAAATTCTCTCACATTTGTTCAATTTACGTCGCTGATATTTCAGATAGCGTATTGGGCTAAGCAGCATCTCAAAGCGCAAGAAATGGCGAGTAAAATGCACTATTAAACTTCTAGGGTAGGGCAAACAGAGACCCGATTAGGTCATTTCATATTATGGTTAATTTAAGAATTCAGAAAAATTCTATCACATTTGTTCAATTTACGTCGCTCCTATTTCAGATAGCGTACCCGGATAGGCGGCATCTTAAAGCGCGAGGAATGGCGAGTAAAATGCACTATTAAACTTCTATGATAGGGCAATCAGAGACCCGATTCGATCACTTTATATTTTGGTTAATATAAGAATTCAGCGAAATTCTATCACATTTGTTCAATTTACATCGCTCCTATTTCAGATAGCGACTTGTGCTAAGCGGCATCTCAAAGCGCAAGAAATGGCGAGTAAAATGCACTATTAAACTTCTAGGGTAGGGCAAACAGAGACCCGATTAGATCATTTTATATTACGGTTAATATAAGAATTCAGCGTAATTCTGTCACATTTGTTCAACTTACGTAGCTCCTATTTCAGATAGCGTACTGGGCTAGGCGGCAACTTAAAGCGCGTGGAATGGCGAGTAAAATGCACTATTAAACTTCTATGATAGGGCAATCAGAGACCCGATTAGATCATTTTATATTTTGGTTAATATAAGAATTCAGAGAAATTCTATCACATTTGTTCAATTTACGTCGTTCCTATTTCAGATAGCGTACTGGGCTAGGCGGCATCTTAAAGCGTGTGTAATGGCGAGTAAAATGCACTATTAAACTTCTATGATAGGGCAATCAGAGACCCGATTAGATAATTTTATATTTTGGTTAATATATGAATTCAGCGAAATTCTATCACATTTGTTCAATTTACGTCGCTCCAATTTCAGATAGCTTATTGGGCTAAGCGGCATCGCAAAGCGCATGAATTGACGAGTGAAATGCACTATTAAACTTCTTGGGTAGGGCGAACAAAGACCCGATTAGATCATTTTACATTAAGGTTAACATAAGAATTCAGCGAAATTCTATCACATTTGTTCAATTTACATCGCTCCTATTTCAGATAGCGACTTGTGCTAAGCGGCATCTCAAAGCGCAAGAAATGGCGAGTAAAATGCACTATTAAACTTCTAGGGTAGGACAAACAGAGACCCGATTAGATCATTTTATATTACGGTTAATATAAGAATCCAGCGTAATTCTGTCACATTTGTTCAACTTACGTAGCTCCTATTTCAGATAGCGTACTGGGCTAGGCGGCAACTTAAAGCGCGTGGAATGGCGAGTAAAATGCACTATTAAACTTCTATGATAGGGCAATCAGAGACCCGATTAGATCATTTTATATTTTGGTTAATATAAGAATTCAGCGAAATTCTATCACATTTGTTTAATTTACGTCGCTCCTATTTCAGATAGCGTATTGGGATAAGCGGCATCTCAAAGCGCATGAAATGCCGAGTAAAATGCGCTATTAAACTTCTAGGGTAGGGCAATCAGAGACCCGATTAGATCATTTTATATTATGGTTAATTTAAGAATTCAGCAAAATTCTATCACATTTGTTCAATTTACGTCGTTCCTATTTCAGATAGCATACTGGGCTAGGCGGCAACTTAAAGCGCGCGGAATGGCGAGCAAAATGCACTATTAAACTTCTATGATAGGGCAATCAGAGACCCGATTAGATCATTTTATATTATGGTTAATTTAAGAATTCAGCGAAATTCTATCACATTTGTTCAATTTACATCGCTCCTATTTCAGATAGCGTATTGGGCTAAGCGGCATCTCAATGCGCATGAAATGGCCAGTAAAATGCACTATTAAACTTCTAGGATAAGGCAAACGGAGACCCGATTAGACCATTTCATATTACGGTTAATATAAGAATTCAGCGTTATTCTATCACATTTGTTCAACTTACGTTGCTCGTATTTCAGATAGCGTACTGGGCTAGGCGGCATCTTAAAGCGCGTGGAAGGGCGAGTAAAATGCACTACTAAACTTCTATGATAGGGCAAGCAGAGTCCCGTTTAGATCATTTTATATTATGGTTAATTTAAGAATTCAGCGAAAATCTATCACATTTGTTCAATTTACATCGCTCCTATTTCAGATAGCGTATTGGGCTAAGCGGTATCTCAATGCGCATGAAATGGCAAGTAAAATGCACTATTAAACTTCTAGTGTAGGGCAATCGGTGACCCGATTAGATCATTTTATATTATAGTTAATTTAAGAATTCAGCGAAATTCTATCAGATTTGTTCAATTTACGTCGCTCCTATTTCAGATAGCGTATTGGGCTATGTGGCATCTTAACGCGCTCGGAATGGCGAGTAAAATGCACTATTAAACTTCTATGCTAGGGCAATCAGAGACCCGATTAGATCATTTTATATTTTGGTTAATATAAGAATTCAGTGAAATTCTATCACATTTGTTCAATTTACGTCGCTCCTATTTCAGATAGCGTATTGGGCAAAGCGGCATCTCAAAGCGTATGGAATGGCGAATAAAATGCACTATTAAAGTTCTAGACTCGGGCGGACAGAGATCCGATTAGATCATTTTACATTATGGTTAATAAAAGAATTCAGCGAAATTCTATCACATTTGTTCAACTTATATCGCTCCAATTTCAGATAGCGTATTAGGCTAAGCGGCATCTCAAAGCGCATGAAATGACGAGTAAAATGCACTATTAAAGTCTCTAGGGTAGGGCAAACAGAGACCCGATTAGATCATTTTATATTTTGGTTAATATAAGAATTCAACGAAATTCTATCACATTTGTAAAATTTACGTCGCTCCTATTACAGATAGCTTATTGGGCTTAGAGGCATCTCAAAGCGCATGAAATGACGAGTGAAATGCACTATTAAACTTCTAGGCTAGGGCAAACAGAGACCCGATTAGATCATTTTATATTATGGTTAATTTAAGAATTCAGCAAAATTCTATCACATTCGTTCAATTTAGGTGGCTCCTATTTCAGATAGCGTATTGGGCTAAGCGGCATCTCAAAGCGTGTGGAATGGCGAGTAAAATGCACTATTAACCTTCTATGATAGGGCAATTAGAGACCAGACTAGATCATTTTATACTTTGGTTAATATAAGAATTCATCGAAATTCTATCACATTTGTTCAATTTACGTCGCTCCTATTTCAGATAGCGTATTGGGCTAGGCGGCATCTCAAAGCGCATGAAATGACGAGTGAAATGCACTATTATACTTCTAGCGTAGGGCGAACAGAGACCCGAAGAGATCATTTTACATTAAGGTGAATATAAGAATGCAGCGTAATTCTGTCACATTTGTTCAACTTACGTCGCTCCTATTTCAGATAGCGTATTGGGTTACGCGTCATCTCAAAGCGCATGAAATGACGAGTGACATGCACTATTAAACTTCTATGATAGGGCAATCAGAGACCCGATTAGATCATTTTATATTTTGTTTAATACAAGATTTCAGGGATATTCTATCACATTTGTACAATTTACGTCGCTCCTATTTCAGATAGCGTATTGGGCTATGCGGCAACTGAAAGCGCATGAAATGACGAGTGAAATGCACTATTAAACTTCTAGGCTAGGGCGAAAAGAGACCCGATTAGATCATTTTACATTCTGGTTAATAAATGAATTCAGCGAAATTCAATCACATTTGTTCAACTTACGTCGCTCCTATTTCAGAAAGCGTATTGGGCTAGGCGACATCTCAAAGCGCATGAAATGGCGAGTAAAATGCACTATTAAACTTCTAGGGTAGGGCAAACAGAGACCCGATTGGATCATTTTATATTATGGTTAATTTACGATTCAGCAAAATTCTATCACATTTGTTCAATTTACGTCGCTCCTATTTCAGATAGCGTACTTGGCTGGGCGACATCTTAAAGCGCGTGGAATGGCGAGTAAAATGCACTATTAAACTTCTATGATAGGGCAATCAGAGACCCGATTAGATCATTTTATATTTCGGTTAATATAAGAATTCAGCGAAATTCTATCACATTTGTTCAATTTACGTCGCTCCTATTTAAGATAGCTTATTGGGGTAAGTGGCATCTCAAAGCGCATGAAATGACGAGCGAAATGCACTATTAAACTTCTATGGTAGGGCAAACAGAGACTCGATTAGATCATTTTACATTAATGTTAGTATGAGAATTCAGCGAAATTCTATCACATTTGTTCAATTTACGTCGCTCCTGTTTCAGATAGCGTATTGGGCTACGCGGCATCTCAAAGCGCATGAAATGGCGAGTACAATGCACTATTAAACTTCTAGGGTAACGCAAACGGAGACCCGATTAGATCATTTTATATTATGGTTAATATAAGAATTCAGCGTAATTCTATCACATTTGTTCAACTTACGTCGCTCCTATTTCAGATATCGTACTGGGCTAGACGGCATCTTAAAGCGCGTGGAAGGGCGAGTAAAATGCACTACTAAACTTGTATGAGAGGGCAATCAGAGACCCGATTAGATCATTTTATATTTTCTTTAATATAAGATTTCAAGGAAATTCTATCACATTTGTTCAATTTACGTCGCTCCTATTACAGATAGCGTATTGGGCTAAGCGGCATCTCAAAGCGCACGAAATGCCGAATAAAATGCACTATTAAACTTCTAGGCTAGGGCGAACAGAGACCCGATTAGATCATTTTACATTATGGTTAATAAAAGAATTCAGCGAAATTCTATCACATTTGTTCAATTTACATCGCTCCTATTTCAGATAGCGTATTGGGATAAGGGGCATCTCAATGCTCATGAAATGCCGAGTAAAATGCACTATTAAACTTCTAGGGTAGGGCAAACAGAGACCCGATTAGATCATCTAATATTATGGTTAATTTAAGAATTCAGCAAAATTCTATCACATTTGTTCAATTTACGTCGCTCCTATTTCAGATAGCGTATTGGGGTAAGCGGCATCTCAAAGCGCATGAAATCGCGAATAATATGCGCTATTAAACTTCTAGGCTAGGGCGAACAGAGACCCGATTAGACCATTTTACAATATGGTTCATAAAAGAATTCAGCGTAATTCTATCACATTTGTTCAACGTACGTCGCCCCTATTTCAGATAGCGTACTGGGCTAGGCGGCATCTTAAAGCGCATGAAATGTCGAATAAAATGCACTATTAAACTTCTACGCTAGGGCGAACAGAGACCCGATTAGATCATTTTACATTATGGTTAATAAAAGAATTCAGCGAAATTCTATCACATTTGTTCAATTTACATCGCTCCTATTTCAGATAGCGTATTGGGATAAGGGGCATCTCAATGCTCATGAAATGACGAGTGAAATGCACTATTAAACTTCTAGGGTAGGGCAAACAGAGACCCGATTAGATCATCTAATATTATGGTTAATTTAAGAATTCAGCGAAATTCTATCACATTTGTTCAACTTACGTCTCTCCTATTTCAGATAGCTAATTGGGCAAAGCGGCATCTCAAAGCGCATGAAATGACGAGTGAAATGCACTATTAATCTTCTAGGGTGGGGCGAACAGAGACCCGATTAGAACACTTTACATTAAGGTTAATATAAGAATTCAGTGAAAGTCTCTCACATTTGTTCAATTTACGTCGCTGATATTTCAGATAGCATATTGGGCTAAGCGGCATCTCAATGCGCATGAAATGGCGAGTAAAATGCACTATTAAACTTCTAGGATAAGGCAAACAGAGACCCGATTCGATCATTTTATATTACGGTTAATATAAGAATTCAGCGTAATTCTATCACATTTGTTCAATTTACGTCGCTCCAATTTCAGATAGCGTACTGGGCTAGGCGGCATCTTAAAGCGTGTGGAAAGCCGAGCTAAATGCACTATTAAACTTCTATGATAGGGCAATCAGAGACCCGACTAGATCATTTTATATTTTGGTTAATATAAGAATTCAGCGAAATTCTATCACATTTGTTCAATTTACGTCGCTCCTATTTCAGATAGCTTATTGGGCTAAGCGGCATCTCAAAGCGCATGAAATGACGAGTGAAATGCACTATTAAACTTCTAGGCTAGGGCGAACAGAGACCCGATTAGATCATTTCACATTAAGGTTAATATAAGAATTCACGGAAATTCTATCACATTTGTTCAATTTACGTCGCTCATATTTCAGGTAGCATATTGGGCTAAGCGGCATCTGAAAGCTCACGAAATGGCGAGTAAAATGCCCTATTAAACTTCTAGGGTAGGGCAAACAGAGACCCGATTAGATCATTTTACAATATGGTTCATAAAAGAATTCAGCGTAATTCTATCACATTTGTTCAACGTACGTCGCTCCTATTTCAGGTAGCGTACTGGGCTAGACGGCATCTTAAAGCGCGTGGAATGGCGGGTAAAATGCACTATTAATCTTCTATGATAGGGCTATAAGAGACCCGATTAGATCATTTTATATTTTGGTTAATATAAGAATTCAGCGAAATTCTATCACATTTGTTCAACTTACGTCGCTCCTATTTCAGATAGCGTATTGGGCTAAGCGGCATCTCAAAGCGCATGAAATGACGAGTGAAATGCACTATTAAACTTCTAGGATAAGGCAAACTGAGACCCGATTAGATCATTTTATATTTTGGTTACTATAAGAATTCAGCGAAATACTATCACATATGTTCAATTTACGTCGCTCCTATTTCAGATAGCTAATTGGGCAAAGCGGCATCTCAAAGCGCATGAAATGGCGAGTAAAATGCACTATTAAAGTTCTAGGGTAGGGCAAGCAGAGACGCGATTAGATCATTTTATATTATGGTTAATTTAAGAATTCAGCAAAATTCTAGCACATTCGTTCAATTTAGGTCGCTCCTATTTCAGATAGCGTCTTGGGCTAAGCGGCATCTCAAAGCGCATGAAATGACGAGTAAAATGCACTATTAATCTTCTATGATAGGGCAATCAGAGACCCGATTAGATCATTTTATATTTTGTTTAATATAAGATTTCAGGGAAATTCTATCACATTTGTTCAATTTACGTCGCTCCTAATTCAGATAGCGTATTGGGCAAAGCGGCATCTCAAAGCGCATGAAATGACGAGTAAAATGCACTATTAAACTTCTAGGGTAGGGCAAACAGAGACCCGATTAGATCATTTTATATTATGGTTAATTTAAGAATTCAGCAAAATTCTATCACATTTGTTCAATTTACGTCGCTCCTATTTCAGATAGCGTATTGGGCTATGCGGCATCTTAACGCGCTCGGAATGGCGAGTAAAATGCACTTTTAAACTTCTATGCTAGGGCAATCAGAGACCCGATTAGATCATTTTATATTTTGGTTAATATAAGAATTCAGTGAAATTCTATCACATTTGTTCAATTTACGTCGCTCCTATTTCAGATAGCGTATTGGGCAAAGCGGCATCTCAAAGCGTATGAAATGGCGAATAAAATGCACTATTAAAGTTCTAGGCTCGGGAGAACAGAGATCCGATTAGATCATTTTACATTATGGTTAATAAAAGAATTCAGCGAAATTCTATCACATTTGTTCAACTTATATCGCTCCAATTTCAGATAGCGTATTAGGCTAAGCGGCATCTCAAAGCGCGTGGAATGGCGAGTAAAACGCACTATTAAAATTCAATGATAGGGCAACCAGGGACCCGATTAGATCATTTTATATTATGGTTAATTTAAGAATTCAGTGAAATTCTATCACATTTGTTCAATTTACGTCGCTCCAATTTCAGATAGCGTATTGGGCTAAGCGGCATCTCAAAGCGCATGAAATGGCGAATAAAATGCACTATTAAACTTCTAGGCTAGGGCGAACAGAGACCCGAGCAGATCATTTTACATTATGGTGAATAAAAGAATTCAGCGTAATTCTATCACATTTGTTCAACTTACGTCGCTCCTATTTCAGATAGCGTATTGGGCTGAGCGGCATCTCAAAGCGCATGAAATGGCGAGTGAAATGCACTATCAGACTTCTATGGTAGGGCGAACAGAGACCCGATTGGATCATTTTACATTAAGGTTAATATAAGAATTCACGGGAATTCTATCACATTTGTTCAATTTACGTCGTTCCTATTCCAGATAGCGTATTGGGCTAAGCGGCATCTCAAAGCGCATGAAATGGCGAGTAAAATGCGCTATTAAACTTCTAGGATAAGGCAAACGGAGACCCGATTAGATCATTTTATATTACGGTTAATATAAGAATTCAGCGTAATTCTATCACATTTGTTCAAGTTACGTCGCTCCTATTTCAGATAGCGTACTGGGCTAGGCGGCATCTTAAAGCGCGTGGAATGGCGAGTAAAATTCACTACTAATCTTCTATGATAGGGCAATCAGAGACCCGATTTGATCATTTTATATTTTGATTAATATAAGATTTCAGGGAAATTCTATCACATTTGTTCAATTTATGTCGCTCCTACTTCAGATGGCGTATTGGGCTAAGCGGGATCTCAAAGCGCATGAAATGGCGAGTGAAATGCACCATTAGACTTCTATGGTAGGGCGAACAGAGACCTGATTAGATCATTTTACATTAATGTTAATACAAGGATTCACGGAAATTCTATCACATTTGTTCAATTTACGTCGCTCCTATTTCAGATAGCGTATTCGGCTAAGCGGCATCTCAAAGCGCATGAAATGGCGAATAAAATGCACTATTAAACTTCTAGGCTAGGGCGAACAGAGACCCGTTTAGATCATTTTATATTATGGTTAATATAAGATTTCAGGGAGATTGTATCACATCTGTTCAATTTACGTCGCTCCTATTTCAGATAGCTTATTGGACTAAGCGGCATCTGAAGGCGCATGAAGTGACGAGTAAAATGCACTATTAAACTTCTAGGGTAGGGCAAACAGAGACCCGATTAGATCATTTTATATTATGGTTAATTTAAGATGTCAGGAAAATTCTATCACATTTGTTCAATTTACGTCGCTTCTGTTTCAGATAGCGTGCTGGGCCATGCGGCATCTTAAAGCGCGTGGAATGGCGTGTAAAATGCACTATTAAACTTCTATGATAGGGCAATCAGAGACCCGATTAGATCATTTTATATTTTGGTTAATATAAGAATTCAACGAAATTCTATCACATTTGTTCAATTTACGTCGCTCCTATTACAGATAGCTTATTGGGCTTAGCGGCATCTCAAAGCGCATGAAATGGCGAGTAAAATACACTATTAAACTTCTAGGGTAAGGCAAACAGAGACCCGATTAGATCATTTTATATTATGGTTAATGTAAGAATTCAGCAAAATTCTATCACATTTGTTCAATTTACGTCGCTCCTATTTCAGATAGCGTACTGGGCTACGCGGCATCTTAAAGCGCGTGGAATGGCGAGTAAAATGCACTATTAACCTTCTATGATAGGGCAATCAGAGACCAGACTAGATTATTTTATACTTTGGTTAATATAAGAATTCAGCGAAATTCTATCACATTTGTTCAATTTACGTCGCTCCTATTTCAGATAGCGTATTGGGCTTGGCGGCATCTCGAAGAGCATGAAATGGCGAGTAAAATGAACTATCAAACTTCTACGGAAAGGCAAACAGAGACCCGATTAGATCATTTTATATTATGGTTAATTTAAGAATTCAGCCAAATTCTATCACATTTGTTCAATTTACGTCGCTCCTATTTCAGATAGCGTACTGGGCTAGGCGGAATCTTAAAGCGCGTGGATTGGCGAGTAAAATGCACTATTAAACTTCTCTGATAGGGCTATCAGAGACCCGATTAGATCATTTTATATTTTGGTTAATATAAGAATTCAACGAAATTCTATCACATTTGTTCAATTTACGTCGCTCCTATTTCAGACAGCTTATTGGGCTAAGCGGCATCTCAAAGCGCATGAAATGACGAGTAAAATGCACTATTAAACTTCTAGGGTAGGGCAATCAGAGACCCGATTAGATCATTTTATATTATGGTTAATTTAAGAATTCAGCAAAATTCTATCACATTTGTTCAATTTACGTCATTCCTATTTCAGATAGCATACTGGGCTAGGCGGCATCATAAATCACGTGGAATGGCGAGTAAAATGCACTATTAATCTTCTATGATAGGGCACTCAGAGACCCGATTAGATCACTTTATATTTTGGTTAATATAAGAATTCAGCGTAATTCTATCACATTTGTTCAATTTACGTCGCTCCTATATCAGATAGCATATTGGGCTAAGCGGCATCTCAAAGCGCATGAAATGGCGAGTAAAATGCACTATTAAACTTCTAGGGTAAGGCAAACGGAGACCCGATTAGATCATTTTATATTATGGTTAATTTAAGAATTCAGCAAAATTCTATCACATTTGTTCAATTTACGTCGCTCCTATTTCAGATAGCGTACTGGGCTACGCGGTATCTTAAAGCGCGTGGAATGGCGAGTAAAATGCACTATTAAACGTCTAGGATAAGGCAAACGGAGACCCGATTAGACCATTTTATATTACAGTTAATATAAGAATTCAGCGTTGTACTATCACATTTGTTCAACTTACGTCGCTCCTATTTCAGAAAGCGTACTCGGATAGGCGGCATCTTAAAGCGCGTGGAATGGCGAGTAAAATGCACTATTAAACTTCTCGGGTAATGCAAACAGAGACCCGATTAGATCATTTTATATTACGGTTAATATAAGATTTCAGGGAAATTCTATCACATTTGTTCAATTTACGTCGCTCCTATTTCAGATAGTTATTGGGCTAAGCGGCATCTCAAAGCGCATGAAATGACGAGAGAAATGCACTATTAAACTTCTTGGGTAGGGCGAACAGAGACCCGATTACATCATTTTATATTATGGTTAATGTAAGAATTCAGCGAAATTCTATCACATTTGTTCAATTTGCGTCGCTCCTATTTCAGATAGCGTATTGGGCTAAGCGGCATCTCAAGCGCATGAAATGACGAATAAAATGCACTATTAAGCTTGTACGCTAGGGCGAACAGAGACCCGATTAGATCATTTAACATTATGGTAAATAAAAGAATTCAGCGAAATTCTATCACATTTGTTCAAGTTACATCGCTCCTATTTCAGATAGCTTATTGGGCTAAGCGGCATCTCAAAGCGCATGAAATGGCGAGTAAAATGCACTATTGAACTTCTAGGATAAGGCAAACAGAGACCCGATTAGATCATTTTATATTACGGTTAATATAAGAATTCAGCGTAATTCTGTCACATTTGTTCAATTTACGTCGCTCCTATTTCAGATAGCGTACTCGGATAGGCGGAAACTTAAACCGCGCGGAATGGCGAGTAAAATGCACTATTAAACTTCTATGATAGGGCAATCAGACACCCGATTAGTTTATTTTATATTTTGGTTAATGTAAGAATCCAGCGAAATTCTATCACATTTGTTCAATTTACGTCGCTCCTATTTCAGATAGCGTATTGGGCTAAGCGGCATCTCAAAGCGCACGAAAGGGCGAGTAAAATGCACTATTAAACTTCTAGGGTGGGGCAAGCAGAGACCCGATCAGATCATTTTATATTACGGTTAATATAAGAATTCAGCGAAGTTCTATCACATTTGTTCAATTTACGTCGCTCCTATTTCAGATAGCTTATTGGGCTAAGCGGCAACTCAGAGCGCATGAAATGACGAGTGAAATGCACTGTTAAACTTCTATGGTAGGGCGAACAAAGACCCGATTAGATCATTTTACATTAAGGTTAAAATAAGAATTCAGCGAAATTCTATCACTTTTGTTCAATTTACGTCGCTCCTATTTCAGATAGCGTATTGGGCTAAGCGGCATCTCAAAGCGCAAGAAATGGCGAGTAAAATGCACTATTAAACTCCTAGGATAAGGCAAACAGAGACCCGATTAGATCATTTTATATTACGGTTAATATAAGAATTCAGCGTAATTCTGTGACATTTGTTCAACTTACGTAGCTCCTATTTCAGATAGCGTGCTGGGTTGGCGGCAACTTAAAGCGCGTGGAATGGCGAGTAAAATGCTCTCTTAATCTTCTATGATAGGGCAATCAGAGACCCGATTAGATCATTTTATATTTTGGTTAATATAAGAATTCAGCGAAATTCTCTCACATTTGTTCAATTTACGTCGCTGATATTTCAGATAGCGTATTGGGATAAGCGGCATCTCAAAGCGCAAGAAATGGCGAGTAAAATGCACTATTAAACTTCTAGGGTAGGGCAAACAGAGACCCGATTAGGTCATTTCATATTATGGTTAATTTAAGAATTCAGAAAAATTCTATCACATTTGTTCAATTTACGTCGCTCCTATTTCAGATAGCGTACTCGGATAGGCGGCATCTTAAAGCGCGAGGAATGGCGAGTAAAATGCACTATTAAACTACTATGATAGGGCAATCAGAGACCCGATTAGATCATTTTATATTTTGGTTAATATAAGGATTCAGCGAAATTCTATCACATTTGTTTAATTTACGTCGCTCCTATTTCAGATAGCGTACTGGGCTAGGCGGCATCTTAAAGCGCGTGGAATGGCGAGCAAAATGCACTCTTAATCTTCTATGATAGGGCAATCAGAGACCCGATTAGATCATTTTATATTACGGTTAATATAAGAATTCAGCGTAATTCTGTGACATTTGTTCAACTTACGTAGCTCCTATTTCAGATAGCGTGCTGGGCTAGGCGGCAACTTAAAGCGCGTGGAATGGCGAGTAAAATGCACTGTTAAACTTCTATGATAGGGCAATCAGAGACCCGATTAGATCATTTTATATTGTGGTTAATTAAAGAATTCAGCGAAATTCTATCACATTTGTTCAATTTACATCGCTCCTATTTCAGATAGCGTATTGGGCTAAGCGGCATCGCAATGCGCATGAAATGGCCAGTAAAATGCACTATTAAACTTCTAGGATAAGGCAAACGGAGACCCGATTAGACCATTTCATATTACGGTTAATATAAGAATTCAGCGTTATTCTATCACATTTGTTCAACTTACGTCGCTCCTATTGCAGATAGCGTATTGGGCTAAGCGGCATCTCAAAGCGCATGATATGGCGAGTAAAATGCACTATTAAACTTCTATGGTAATGCAAACAGAGACCCGATTAGATCATTTTATATTACGGTTAATATAAGAATTCAGCGTAATTCTATCACATTTGTTCAACATACGTCGCTCCTATTTCAGATAGTGTATTGGGCTAGGCGGCATCTTAAAGCGCGTAGAAGGGCGAGTA
The DNA here is from genome assembly GCA_916610135.2 of Macropis europaea. Classification (NCBI taxonomy): domain Eukaryota; kingdom Metazoa; phylum Arthropoda; class Insecta; order Hymenoptera; family Melittidae; genus Macropis; species Macropis europaea. The sequence continues at coordinate 21,335 of CAKAJE020001565.1, forward strand.
AAATGCACTACTAAACTTCTATGATAGGGCAATCAGAGTCCCGTTTAGATCATTTTATATTTTGTTTAATATAAGATTTCAGGGAAATTCTATCACATTTGTTCAATTTACGTCGCTCCTATTTCAGATAGCTATTGGGCTAAGCGGCATCTCAAAGCGCATGAAATGACGAGAGAAGTGCACTATTAAACTTCTTGGGTAGGGCGAACAGAGACCCGATTACATCATTTTATATTATGGTTAATTTAAGAATTCAGAAAAATTCTATCACATTTGTTCAATTTACGTCGCTCCTATTTCAGATAGCGTACTCGGATAGGCGGCATCTTAAAGCGCGTGGAATGACGAGTAAAATGCACTATTAAACTTCTATGATAGGGCAATCAGAGACCCGATTAGATCATCTTATATTTTGGTTAATATAAGCATTCAGCGAAATTCTATCACATTTGTTCAATTTACGTCGTTCCTATTTCAGATAGCGTACTGGGCTAGGCGGCATCGCAAAGCGCATGAAATGACGAGTGAAATGCCATATAAAACTTCTTGGGTAGGGCGAACAAAGACCCGATTAGATCATTTTACATTAAGGTTAATATAAGAATTCAGCGAAATTCTATCACATTTGTTCAATTTACATCGCTCCTATTTCAGATAGCGACTTGTGCTAAGCGGCATCTCAAAGCGCAGGAAATGGCGAGTAAAATGCACTATTAAACTTCTAGGGTAGGGTAAACAGAGACCCCATTAGATCATTTTATATTATGGTTAATTTAAGGACTCAGCGAAATTCTCTCACATTTGTTCAATTTACGTCGCTGATATTTCAGATGGCGTATTGGGCTAAGCAGCATCTCAAAGCGCAAGAAATGGCGAGTAAAATGCACTATTAAACTTCTAGGGTAGGGCAAACAGAGACCCGATTAGGTCATTTCATATTATGGTTAATTTAAGAATTCAGCAAAATTCTATCACATTTGTTCAATTTACGTCGCTCCTATTTCAGATAGCGTACTGGGCTAAGCGGCATCTCAAAGCGCAAGAAATGGCGAGTAAAATGCACTATTAAACTTCTAGGGTAGGGCAAACAGAGACCCGATTAGATCATTTTATATTACGGTTAATATAAGAATCCAGCGTAATTCTGTCACATTTGTTCAACTTACGTAGCTCCTATTTCAGATAGCGTACTGGGCTAGGCGGCAACTTAAAGCGCGTGGAATGGCGAGTAAAATGCACTATTAAACTTCTATGATAGGGCAATCAGAGACCCGATTAGATCATTTTATATTTTGGTTAATATAAGAATTGAGCGTTATTCTATCACATTTGTTTAATTTACGTCGCTCCTATTTCAGATAGCGTATTGGGATAAGCGGCATCTCAAAGCGCATGAAATGCCGAGTAAAATGCGCTATTAAACTTCTAGGGTAGGGCAATCAGAGACCCGATTAGATCATTTTATATTATGGTTAATTTAAGAATTCAGCGAAATTCTATCACATTTGTTCAATTTACATCGCTCCTATTTCAGATAGCGTATTGGGCTAAGCGGCATCTCAATGCGCATGAAATGGCGAGTAAAATGCACTATTAAACTTCTAGGATAAGGCAAACGGAGACCCGATTAGACCATTTCATATTACGGTTAATATAAGAATTGAGCGTTATTCTATCACATTTGTTCAATTTACATCGCTCCTATTTCAGATAGCGTATTGGGCTAAGCGGCATCTCAATGCGCATGAAATGGCCAGTAAAGTGCACTATTAAACTTCTAGGATAAGGCAAACGGAGACCCGATTAGACCATTTCATATTATGGTTAATTTAAGAATTCTGCGAAATTCTATCACATTTGTTCAATTTACGTTGCTCCTATTTCAGATAGCGTATTGGGCTAAGCGGTATCTCAAAGCGCAAGAAATGGCGAGTAAAATGCACTATTAAACTTCTAGGGTAGGGCAAACAGAGACCAGTTTAGATCATTTTATATTATGGTTAATTTAAGAATTCAGCGAAATTCTATCACATTTGTTCAATTTACCTCGATCCTACTGCAGATAGCGTATTGGGCTAAGCTGCATCTCAAAGCGCATGAAATGGCGAGTAAAATGCACTATTAAACTTCTAGGGTAAGGCGAACAGAGACCTGATTAGATCATTTTACATTACGGATAATAAAAGCATTCAGCGTAATTCTATCACATTTGTTCAACTTACGCCGCTCCTATTTCAGATACCGTACCGGGCTAGGCGGCATCTCAAAGCGCATGAAATGGCGAGTAAAATGCGCTATTAAACTTCTAGGGTAGGGCAAACAGAGACCCGATTAGATCAATTTATATTAAGGTTAATATAAGTATTCAGGGAAATTCTATCACATTTGTTCAATTTACGTCGTTCCTATTTCAGCTAGCGTACTGGGCTAGGCGGCATCTTAAAACGCGAAGAATGACGAGTAAAATGCACTACTAAACTTATATGATACGGCAATCAGAGAGCCGATTAGATCATTTTATATTTTGGTTAATATAAGAATTCAGCGAAATTCTATCACATTTGTTCAATTTACTTCGCTCCTATTTCAGATAGCGTATTGGGCTAAGCGGCATCTCAAAGCGCACGAAAGGGCGAGTAAAATGCACTATTAAACTTCTAGGGTGGGGCAAGCAGAGACCCGATCAGATCATTTTATATTACGGTTAATATAAGAATTCAGCGAAGTTCTATCACATTTGTTCAATTTACGTCGCTCCTATTTCAGATAGCTTATTGGGCTAAGCGGCAACTCAGAGCGCATGGAATGACGAGTGAAATGCACTGTTAAACTTCTAGGGTAGGGCGAACAAAGACCCGATTAGATCATCTTACATTAAGGTTAAAATAAGAATTCAGCGAAATTCTATCACTTTTGTTCAATTTACGTCGCTCCTATTTCAGATAGCGTATTGGGCTAAGCGGCATCTCAAAGCGCAAGAAATGGCGAGTAAAATGCACTATTAAACTCCTAGGATAAGGCAAACAGAGACCCGATTAGATCATTTTATATTACGGTTAATATAAGAATTCAGCGTAATTCTGTGACATTTGTTCAACTTACGTAGCTCCTATTTCAGATAGCGTGCTGGGCTAGGCGGCAACTTAAAGCGCGTGGAATGGCGAGTAAAATGCACTGTTAAACTTCTATGATAGGGCAATCAGAGACCCGATTAGATCATTTTATATTGTGGTTAATTTAAGAATTCAGCGAAATTCTATCACATTTGTTCAATTTACATCGCTCCTATTTCAGATAGCGTATTGGGCTAAGCGGCATCGCAATGCGCATGAAATGGCCAGTAAAATGCACTATTAAACTTCTAGGATAAGGCAAACGGAGACCCGATTAGACCATTTCATATTACGGTTAATATAAGAATTCAGCGTTATTCTATCACATTTGTTCAACTTACGTCGCTCCTATTTCAGATAGCGTACTGGGCTAGGCGGCATCTTAAAGCGCGTGGAATGGCGAGCAAAATGCACTCATAAACGTCTATGATAGGGCAATCAGAGACCCGATTAGATCATTTTATATTTTGTTTAATATAAGATTTCAGGGAAATTCTATCACATTTGTTCAATTTACGTCGCTCCTATTTCAGATAGCTATTGGGCTAAGCGGCATCTCAAAGCGCATGAAATGACGAGAGAAATGCACTATTAAACTTCTTGGGTAGGGCGAACAGAGACCCGATTACATCATTTTATATTATGGTTAATTTAAGAATTCAGAAAAATTCTATCACATTTGTTCAATTTACGTCGCTCCTATTTCAGATAGCGTACTCGGATAGGCGGCATCTTAAAGCACGTGGAATGACGAGTAAAATGCACTATTAAACTTCTATGATAGGGCAATCAGAGACCCGATTAGATCATCTTATATTTTGGTTAATATAAGCATTCAGCGAAATTCTATCACATTTGTTCAATTTACGTCGTTCCTATTTCAGATAGCGTACTGGGCTAGGCGGCATCGCAAAGCGCATGAATTGACGAGTGAAATGCCATATAAAACTTCTTGGGTAGGGCGAACAAAGACCCGATTAGATCATTTTACATTAAGGTTAATATAAGAATTCAGCGAAATTCTATCACATTTGTTCAATTTACATCGCTCCTATTTCAGATAGCGACTTGTGCTAAGCGGCATCTCAAAGCGCAGGAAATGGCGAGTAAAATGCACTATTAAACTTCTAGGGTAGGGTAAACAGAGACCCCATTAGATCATTTTATATTACGGTTAATATAAGAATTCAGCGTAATTCTGTCACATTTGTTCAACTTACGTAGCTCCTATTTCAGATAGCGTACTGGGCTAGGCGGCAACTTAAAGCGCGTGGAATGGCGAGTAAAATGCACTATTAAACTTCTATGATAGGGCAATCAGAGACCCGATTAGATCATTTTATATTTTGGTTAATATAAGAATTCAGAGACATTCTATCACATTTGTTCAATTTACGTCGTTCCTATTTCAGATAGCGTACTGGGCTAGGCGGCATCTTAAAGCGTGTGTAATGGCGAGTAAAATGCACTATTAAACTTCTATGATAGGGCAATCAGAGACCCGATTAGATAATTTTATATTTTGGTTAATATATGAATTCAGCGAAATTCTATCACATTTGTTCAATTTACGTCGCTCCAATTTCAGATAGCTTATTGGGCTAAGCGGCATCGCAAAGCGCATGAATTGACGAGTGAAATGCACTATTAAACTTCTTGGGTAGGGCGAACAAAGACCCGATTAGATCATTTTACATTAAGGTTAACATAAGAATTCAGCGAAATTCTATCACATTTGTTCAATTTACATCGCTCCTATTTCAGATAGCGACTTGTGCTAAGCGGCATCTCAAAGCGCAAGAAATGGCGAGTAAAATGCACTATTAAACTTCTAGGGTAGGGCAAACAGAGACCCGATTAGATCATTTTATATTACGGTTAATATAAGAATCCAGCGTAATTCTGTCACATTTGTTCAACTTACGTAGCTCCTATTTCAGATAGCGTACTGGGCTAGGCGGCAACTTAAAGCGCGTGGAATGGCGAGTAAAATGCACTATTAAACTTCTATGATAGGGCAATCAGAGACCCGATTAGATCATTTTATATTTTGGTTAATATAAGAATTCAGCGAAATTCTATCACATTTGTTTAATTTACGTCGCTCCTATTTCAGATAGCGTATTGGGATAAGCGGCATCTCAAAGCGCATGAAATGCCGAGTAAAATGCGCTATTAAACTTCTAGGGTAGGGCAATCAGAGACCCGATTAGATCATTTTATATTATGGTTAATTTAAGAATTCAGCAAAATTCTATCACATTTGTTCAATTTACGTCGTTCCTATTTCAGATAGCATACTGGGCTAGGCGGCAACTTAAAGCGCGCGGAATGGCGAGCAAAATGCACTATTAAACTTCTATGATAGGGCAATCAGAGACCCGATTAGATCATTTTATATTATGGTTAATTTAAGAATTCAGCGAAATTCTATCACATTTGTTCAATTTACATCGCTCCTATTTCAGATAGCGTATTGGGCTAAGCGGCATCTCAATGCGCATGAAATGGCCAGTAAAATGCACTATTAAACTTCTAGGATAAGGCAAACGGAGACCCGATTAGACCATTTCATATTACGGTTAATATAAGAATTCAGCGTTATTCTATCACATTTGTTCAACTTACGTTGCTCGTATTTCAGATAGCGTACTGGGCTAGGCGGCATCTTAAAGCGCGTGGAAGGGCGAGTAAAATGCACTACTAAACTTCTATGATAGGGCAAGCAGAGTCCCGTTTAGATCATTTTATATTATGGTTAATTTAAGAATTCAGCGAAAATCTATCACATTTGTTCAATTTACATCGCTCCTATTTCAGATAGCGTATTGGGCTAAGCGGCATCTCAATGCGCATGAAATGGCAAGTAAAATGCACTATTAAACTTCTAGTGTAGGGCAATCGGTGACCCGATTAGATCATTTTATATTATAGTTAATTTAAGAATTCAGCGAAATTCTATCAGATTTGTTCAATTTACGTCGCTCCTATTTCAGATAGCGTATTGGGCTATGTGGCATCTTAACGCGCTCGGAATGGAGAGTAAAATGCACTATTAAACTTCTATGCTAGGGCAATCAGAGACCCGATTAGATCATTTTATATTTTGGTTAATATAAGAATTCAGTGAAATTCTATCACATTTGTTCAATTTACGTCGCTCCTATTTCAGATAGCGTATTGGGCAAAGCGGCATCTCAAAGCGTATGGAATGGCGAATAAAATGCACTATTAAAGTTCTAGACTCGGGCGGACAGAGATCCGATTAGATCATTTTACATTATGGTTAATAAAAGAATTCAGCGAAATTCTATCACATTTGTTCAACTTATATCGCTCCAATTTCAGATAGCGTATTAGGCTAAGCAGCATCTCAAAGCGCATGAAATGAGGAGTAAAATGCACTATTAAACGTCTAGGGTAGGGCGAACAGAGACCCGATTAGAACATTTTATATTAAGGTTAATATACGAATTCAGGGAAATTCTATCACATCTGTTCAATTTACGTCGCTCCTATTTCAGATAGCGTATCGGGCTAAGCGGCGTCTCAAAGCGCATGAAATGGCGAGTAAAATGCACTATTAAACTTCTAGGCTAGGACGAACAGAGACCCGATTAGATCATTTTACATTATGGTTAATAAAAGAATTCAGCAAAATTCAATCACATTTGTTCAATTTACGTTGCTCCTATTTCAGATAGCGTATTGGGCTAAGCGGCATCTCAAAGCGCATGAAATGACGAGTAAAATGCACTATTAAAGTCTCTAGGGTAGGGCAAACAGAGACCCGATTAGATCATTTTATATTTTGGTTAATATAAGAATTCAACGAAATTCTATCACATTTGTAAAATTTACGTCGCTCCTATTACAGATAGCTTATTGGGCTTAGAGGCATCTCAAAGCGCATGAAATGACGAGTGAAATGCACTATTAAACTTCTAGGCTAGGGCAAACAGAGACCCGATTAGATCATTTTATATTATGGTTAATTTAAGAATTCAGCAAAATTCTATCACATTCGTTCAATTTAGGTGGCTCCTATTTCAGATAGCGTATTGGGCTAAGCGGCATCTCAAAGCGTGTGGAATGGCGAGTAAAATGCACTATTAACCTTCTATGATAGGGCAATTAGAGACCAGACTAGATCATTTTATACTTTGGTTAATATAAGAATTCATCGAAATTCTATCACATTTGTTCAATTTACGTCGCTCCTATTTCAGATAGCGTATTGGGCTAGGCGGCATCTCAAAGCGCATGAAATGACGAGTGAAATGCACTATTATACTTCTAGCGTAGGGCGAACAGAGACCCGAAGAGATCATTTTACATTAAGGTGAATATAAGAATGCAGCGTAATTCTGTCACATTTGTTCAACTTACGTCGCTCCTATTTCAGATAGCGTATTGGGTTACGCGTCATCTCAAAGCGCATGAAATGACGAGTGACATGCACTATTAAACTTCTATGATAGGGCAATCAGAGACCCGATTAGATCATTTTATATTTTGTTTAATACAAGATTTCAGGGATATTCTATCACATTTGTACAATTTACGTCGCTCCTATTTCAGATAGCGTATTGGGCTATGCGGCAACTGAAAGCGCATGAAATGACGAGTGAAATGCACTATTAAACTTCTAGGCTAGGGCGAAAAGAGACCCGATTAGATCATTTTACATTCTGGTTAATAAATGAATTCAGCGAAATTCAATCACATTTGTTCAACTTACGTCGCTCCTATTTCAGAAAGCGTATTGGGCTAGGCGACATCTCAAAGCGCATGAAATGGCGAGTAAAATGCACTATTAAACTTCTAGGGTAGGGCAAACAGAGACCCGATTGGATCATTTTATATTATGGTTAATTTACGATTCAGCAAAATTCTATCACATTTGTTCAATTTACGTCGCTCCTATTTCAGATAGCGTACTTGGCTGGGCGACATCTTAAAGCGCGTGGAATGGCGAGTAAAATGCACTATTAAACTTCTATGATAGGGCAATCAGAGACCCGATTAGATCATTTTATATTTCGGTTAATATAAGAATTCAGCGAAATTCTATCACATTTGTTCAATTTACGTCGCTCCTATTTAAGATAGCTTATTGGGGTAAGTGGCATCTCAAAGCGCATGAAATGACGAGCGAAATGCACTATTAAACTTCTATGGTAGGGCAAACAGAGACTCGATTAGATCATTTTACATTAATGTTAGTATGAGAATTCAGCGAAATTCTATCACATTTGTTCAATTTACGTCGCTCCTGTTTCAGATAGCGTATTGGGCTACGCGGCATCTCAAAGCGCATGAAATGGCGAGTACAATGCACTATTAAACTTCTAGGGTAACGCAAACGGAGACCCGATTAGATCATTTTATATTATGGTTAATATAAGAATTCAGCGTAATTCTATCACATTTGTTCAACTTACGTCGCTCCTATTTCAGATATCGTACTGGGCTAGACGGCATCTTAAAGCGCGTGGAAGGGCGAGTAAAATGCACTACTAAACTTGTATGAGAGGGCAATCAGAGACCCGATTAGATCATTTTATATTTTCTTTAATATAAGATTTCAAGGAAATTCTATCACATTTGTTCAATTTACGTCGCTCCTATTACAGATAGCGTATTGGGCTAAGCGGCATCTCAAAGCGCACGAAATGCCGAATAAAATGCACTATTAAACTTCTAGGCTAGGGCGAACAGAGACCCGATTAGATCATTTTACATTATGGTTAATAAAAGAATTCAGCGAAATTCTATCACATTTGTTCAATTTACATCGCTCCTATTTCAGATAGCGTATTGGGATAAGGGGCATCTCAATGCTCATGAAATGACGAGTAAAATGCACTATTAAACTTCTAGGGTAGGGCAAACAGAGACCCGATTAGATCATCTAATATTATGGTTAATTTAAGAATTCAGCAAAATTCTATCACATTTGTTCAATTTACGTCGCTCCTATTTCAGATAGCGTATTGGGGTAAGCGGCATCTCAAAGCGCATGAAATCGCGAATAATATGCGCTATTAAACTTCTAGGCTAGGGCGAACAGAGACCCGATTAGACCATTTTACAATATGGTTCATAAAAGAATTCAGCGTAATTCTATCACATTTGTTCAACGTACGTCGCCCCTATTTCAGATAGCGTACTGGGCTAGGCGGCATCTTAAAGCGCATGAAATGTCGAATAAAATGCACTATTAAACTTCTACGCTAGGGCGAACAGAGACCCGATTAGATCATTTTACATTATGGTTAATAAAAGAATTCAGCGAAATTCTATCACATTTCTTCAATTTACATCGCTCCTATTTCAGATAGCGTATTGGGATAAGGGGCATCTCAATGCTCATGAAATGACGAGTGAAATGCACTATTAAACTTCTAGGGTAGGGCAAACAGAGACCCGATTAGATCATCTAATATTATGGTTAATTTAAGAATTCAGCGAAATTCTATCACATTTGTTCAACTTACGTCTCTCCTATTTCAGATAGCTAATTGGGCAAAGCGGCATCTCAAAGCGCATGAAATGACGAGTGAAATGCACTATTAATCTTCTAGGGTGGGGCGAACAGAGACCCGATTAGAACACTTTACATTAAGGTTAATATAAGAATTCAGTGAAAGTCTCTCACATTTGTTCAATTTACGTCGCTGATATTTCAGATAGCATATTGGGCTAAGCGGCATCTCAATGCGCATGAAATGGCGAGTAAAATGCACTATTAAACTTCTAGGATAAGGCAAACAGAGACCCGATTCGATCATTTTATATTACGGTTAATATAAGAATTCAGCGTAATTCTATCACATTTGTTCAATTTACGTCGCTCCAATTTCAGATAGCGTACTGGGCTAGGCGGCATCTTAAAGCGTGTGGAAAGCCGAGCTAAATGCACTATTAAACTTCTATGATAGGGCAATCAGAGACCCGACTAGATCATTTTATATTTTGGTTAATATAAGAATTCAGCGAAATTCTATCACATTTGTTCAATTTACGTCGCTCCTATTTCAGATAGCTTATTGGGCTAAGCGGCATCTCAAAGCGCATGAAATGACGAGTGAAATGCACTATTAAACTTCTAGGCTAGGGCGAACAGAGACCCGATTAGATCATTTCACATTAAGGTTAATATAAGAATTCACGGAAATTCTATCACATTTGTTCAATTTACGTCGCTCATATTTCAGATAGCATATTGGGCTAAGCGGCATCTGAAAGCTCACGAAATGGCGAGTAAAATGCCCTATTAAACTTCTAGGGTAGGGCAAACAGAGACCCGATTAGATCATTTTACAATATGGTTCATAAAAGAATTCAGCGTAATTCTATCACATTTGTTCAACGTACGTCGCTCCTATTTCAGGTAGCGTACTGGGCTAGACGGCATCTTAAAGCGCGTGGAATGGCGGGTAAAATGCACTATTAATCTTCTATGATAGGGCTATAAGAGACCCGATTAGATCATTTTATATTTTGGTTAATATAAGAATTCAGCGAAATTCTATCACATTTGTTCAACTTACGTCGCTCCTATTTCAGATAGCGTATTGGGCTAAGCGGCATCTCAAAGCGCATGAAATGACGAGTGAAATGCACTATTAAACTTCTAGGATAAGGCAAACTGAGACCCGATTAGATCATTTTATATTTTGGTTACTATAAGAATTCAGCGAAATACTATCACATATGTTCAATTTACGTCGCTCCTATTTCAGATAGCTAATTGGGCAAAGCGGCATCTCAAAGCGCATGAAATGGCGAGTAAAATGCACTATTAAAGTTCTAGGGTAGGGCAAGCAGAGACTCGATTAGATCATTTTATATTATGGTTAATTTAAGAATTCAGCAAAATTCTAGCACATTCGTTCAATTTAGGTCGCTCCTATTTCAGATAGCGTCTTGGGCTAAGCGGCATCTCAAAGCGCATGAAATGACGAGTAAAATGCACTATTAATCTTCTATGATAGGGCAATCAGAGACCCGATTAGATCATTTTATATTTTGTTTAATATAAGATTTCAGGGAAATTCTATCACATTTGTTCAATTTACGTCGCTCCTAATTCAGATAGCTTATTGGGCTAAGCGGCATCTCAAAGCGCATGAAATGACGAGTAAAATGCACTATTAAACTTCTAGGGTAGGGCAAACAGAGACCCGATTAGATCATTTTATGTTATGGTTAATTTAAGAATTCAGCAAAATTCTATCACATTTGTTCAATTTACGTCGCTCCTATTTCAGATAGCGTATTGGGCTATGCGGCATCTTAACGCGCTTGGAATGGCGAGTAAAATGCACTTTTAAACTTCTATGCTAGGGCAATCAGAGACCCGATTAGATCATTTTATATTTTGGTTAATATAAGAATTCAGTGAAATTCTATCACATTTGTTCAATTTACGTCGCTCCTATTTCAGATAGCGTATTGGGCAAAGCGGCATCTCAAAGCGTATGAAATGGCGAATAAAATGCACTATTAAAGTTCTAGGCTCGGGAGAACAGAGATCCGATTAGATCATTTTACATTATGGTTAATAAAAGAATTCAGCGAAATTCTATCACATTTGTTCAACTTATATCGCTCCAATTTCAGATAGCGTATTAGGCTAAGCGGCATCTCAAAGCGCGTGGAATGGCGAGTAAAACGCACTATTAAAATTCTATGATAGGGCAACCAGGGACCCGATTAGATCATTTTATATTATGGTTAATTTAAGAATTCAGTGAAATTCTATCACATTTGTTCAATTTACGTCGCTCCAATTTCAGATAGCGTATTGGGCTAAGCGGCATCTCAAAGCGCATGAAATGGCGAATAAAATGCACTATTAAACTTCTAGGCTAGGGCGAACAGAGACCCGAGCAGATCATTTTACATTATGGTGAATAAAAGAATTCAGCGTAATTCTATCACATTTGTTCAACTTACGTCGCTCCTATTTCAGATAGCGTATTGGGCTGAGCGGCATCTCAAAGCGCATGAAATGGCGAGTGAAATGCACTATCAGACTTCTATGGTAGGGCGAACAGAGACCCGATTGGATCATTTTACATTAAGGTTAATATAAGAATTCACGGGAATTCTATCACATTTGTTCAATTTACGTCGTTCCTATTCCAGATAGCGTATTGGGCTAAGCGGCATCTCAAAGCGCATGAAATGGCGAGTAAAATGCGCTATTAAACTTCTAGGATAAGGCAAACGGAGACCCGATTAGATCATTTTATATTACGGTTAATATAAGAATTCAGCGTAATTCTATCACATTTGTTCAAGTTACGTCGCTCCTATTTCAGATAGCGTACTGGGCTAGGCGGCATCTTAAAGCGCGTGGAATGGCGAGTAAAATTCACTACTAATCTTCTATGATAGGGCAATCAGAGACCCGATTTGATCATTTTATATTTTGATTAATATAAGATTTCAGGGAAATTCTATCACATTTGTTCAATTTACGTCGCTCCTATTTCAGATAGCGTATTCGGCTAAGCGGCATCTCAAAGCGCATGAAATGGCGAATAAAATGCACTATTAAACTTCTAGGGTAGGGCAAACAGAGACCCGATTAGATCATTTTATATTATGGTTAATTTAAGATGTCAGGAAAATTCTATCACATTTGTTCAATTTACGTCGCTTCTGTTTCAGATAGCGTGCTGGGCCATGCGGCATCTTAAAGCGCGTGGAATGGCGTGTAAAATGCACTATTAAACTTCTATGATAGGGCAATCAGAGACCCGATTAGATCATTTTATATTTTGGTTAATATAAGAATTCAACGAAATTCTATCACATTTGTTCAATTTACGTCGCTCCTATTACAGATAGCTTATTGGGCTTAGCGGCATCTCAAAGCGCATGAAATGGCGAGTAAAATACACTATTAAACTTCTAGGGTAAGGCAAACAGAGACCCGATTAGATCATTTTATATTATGGTTAATGTAAGAATTCAGCAAAATTCTATCACATTTGTTCAATTTACGTCGCTCCTATTTCAGATAGCGTACTGGGCTACGCGGTATCTTAAAGCGCGTGGAATGGCGAGTAAAATGCACTATTAACCTTCTATGATAGGGCAATCAGAGACCAGACTAGATTATTTTATACTTTGGTTAATATAAGAATTCAGCGAAATTCTATCACATTTGTTCAATTTACGTCGCTCCTATTTCAGATAGCGTATTGGGCTTGGCGGCATCTCGAAGCGCATGAAATGGCGAGTAAAATGCACTATTAAACTTCTAGGGTAGGGCAAACAGGGACCCGATTAGATCATTTTATATTATGGTTAATTTAAGAATTCAGCCAAATTCTATCACATTTGTTCAATTTACGTCGCTCCTATTTCAGATAGCGTACTGGGCTAGGCGGAATCTTAAAGCGCGTGGATTGGCGAGTAAAATGCACTATTAAACTTCTCTGATAGGGCTATCAGAGACCCGATTAGATCATTTTATATTTTGGTTAATATAAGAATTCAACGAAATTCTATCACATTTGTTCAATTTACGTCGCTCCTATTTCAGACAGCTTATTGGGCTAAGCGGCATCTCAAAGCGCATGAAATGACGAGTAAAATGCACTATTAAACTTCTAGGGTAGGGCAATCAGAGACCCGATTAGATCATTTTATATTATGGTTAATTTAAGAATTCAGCAAAATTCTATCACATTTGTTCAATTTACGTCATTCCTATTTCAGATAGCATACTGGGCTAGGCGGCATCATAAATCACGTGGAATGGCGAGTAAAATGCACTATTAATCTTCTATGATAGGGCACTCAGAGACCCGATTAGATCACTTTATATTTTGGTTAATATAAGAATTCAGCGTAATTCTATCACATTTGTTCAATTTACGTCGCTCCTATATCAGATAGCATATTGGGCTAAGCGGCATCTCAAAGCGCATGAAATGGCGAGTAAAATGCACTATTAAACTTCTAGGGTAAGGCAAACGGAGACCCGATTAGATCATTTTATATTATGGTTAATGTAAGAATTCAGCAAAATTCTATCACATTTGTTCAATTTACGTCGCTCCTATTTCAGATAGCGTACTGGGCTACGCGGTATCTTAAAGCGCGTGGAATGGCGAGTAAAATGCACTATTAAACTTCTAGGATAAGGCAAACGGAGACCCGATTAGACCATTTTATATTACGGTTAATATAAGAATTCAGCGTTGTACTATCACATTTGTTCAACTTACGTCGCTCCTATTTCAGAAAGCGTACTCGGATAGGCGGCATCTTAAAGCGCGTGGAATGGCGAGTAAAATGCACTATTAAACTTCTCGGGTAATGCAAACAGAGACCCGATTAGATCATTTTATATTACGGTTAATATAAGATTTCAGGGAAATTCTATCACATTTGTTCAATTTACGTCGCTCCTATTTCAGATAGTTATTGGGCTAAGCGGCATCTCAAAGCGCATGAAATGACGAGAGAAATGCACTATTAAACTTCTTGGGTAGGGCGAACAGAGACCCGATTACATCATTTTATATTATGGTTAATGTAAGAATTCAGCGAAATTCTATCACATTTGTTCAATTTGCGTCGCTCCTATTTCAGATAGCGTATTGGGCTAAGCGGCATCTCAAGCGCATGAAATGACGAATAAAATGCACTATTAAGCTTGTACGCTAGGGCGAACAGAGACCCGATTAGATCATTTAACATTATGGTAAATAAAAGAATTCAGCGAAATTCTATCACATTTGTTCAAGTTACATCGCTCCTATTTCAGATAGCTTATTGGGCTAAGCGGCATCTCAAAGCGCATGAAATGGCGAGTAAAATGCACTATTGAACTTCTAGGATAAGGCAAACAGAGACCCGATTAGATCATTTTATATTACGGTTAATATAAGAATTCAGCGTAATTCTGTCACATTTGTTCAATTTACGTCGCTCCTATTTCAGATAGCGTACTCGGATAGGCGGAAACTTAAACCGCGCGGAATGGCGAGTAAAATGCACTATTAAACTTCTATGATAGGGCAATCAGACACCCGATTAGTTCATTTTATATTTTGGTTAATGTAAGAATCCAGCGAAATTCTATCACATTTGTTCAATTTACGTCGCTCCTATTTCAGATAGCGTATTGGGCTAAGCGGCATCTCAAAGCGCACGAAAGGGCGAGTAAAATGCACTATTAAACTTCTAGGGTGGGGCAAGCAGAGACCCGATCAGATCATTTTATATTACGGTTAATATAAGAATTCAGCGAAGTTCTATCACATTTGTTCAATTTACGTCGCTCCTATTTCAGATAGCTTATTGGGCTAAGCGGCAACTCAGAGCGCATGAAATGACGAGTGAAATGCACTGTTAAACTTCTATGGTAGGGCGAACAAAGACCCGATTAGATCATTTTACATTAAGGTTAAAATAAGAATTCAGCGAAATTCTATCACTTTTGTTCAATTTACGTCGCTCCTATTTCAGATAGCGTATTGGGCTAAGCGGCATCTCAAAGCGCAAGAAATGGCGAGTAAAATGCACTATTAAACTCCTAGGATAAGGCAAACAGAGACCCGATTAGATCATTTTATATTACGGTTAATATAAGAATTCAGCGTAATTCTGTGACATTTGTTCAACTTACGTAGCTCCTATTTCAGATAGCGTGCTGGGCTAGGCGGCAACTTAAAGCGCGTGGAATGGCGAGTAAAATGCTCTCTTAATCTTCTATGATAGGGCAATCAGAGACCCGATTAGATCATTTTATATTTTGGTTAATATAAGAATTCAGCGAAATTCTCTCACATTTGTTCAATTTACGTCGCTGATATTTCAGATAGCGTATTGGGATAAGCGGCATCTCAAAGCGCAAGAAATGGCGAGTAAAATGCACTATTAAACTTCTAGGGTAGGGCAAACAGAGACCCGATTAGGTCATTTCATATTATGGTTAATTTAAGAATTCAGAAAAATTCTATCACATTTGTTCAATTTACGTCGCTCCTATTTCAGATAGCGTACTCGGATAGGCGGCATCTTAAAGCGCGAGGAATGGCGAGTAAAATGCACTATTAAACTACTATGATAGGGCAATCAGAGACCCGATTAGATCATTTTATATTTTGGTTAATATAAGGATTCAGCGAAATTCTATCACATTTGTTTAATTTACGTCGCTCCTATTTCAGATAGCGTACTGGGCTAGGCGGTATCTTAAAGCGCGTGGAATGGCGAGCAAAATGCACTCTTAATCTTCTATGATAGGGCAATCAGAGACCCGATTAGATCATTTTATATTACGGTTAATATAAGAATTCAGCGTAATTCTGTGACATTTGTTCAACTTACGTAGCTCCTATTTCAGATAGCGTGCTGGGCTAGGCGGCAACTTAAAGCGCGTGGAATGGCGAGTAAAATGCACTGTTAAACTTCTATGATAGGGCAATCAGAGACCCGATTAGATCATTTTATATTGTGGTTAATTAAAGAATTCAGCGAAATTCTATCACATTTGTTCAATTTACATCGCTCCTATTTCAGATAGCGTATTGGGCTAAGCGGCATCGCAATGCGCATGAAATGGCCAGTAAAATGCACTATTAAACTTCTAGGATAAGGCAAACGGAGACCCGATTAGACCATTTCATATTACGGTTAATATAAGAATTCAGCGTTATTCTATCACATTTGTTCAACTTACGTCGCTCCTATTTCAGATAGCGTACTGGGCTAGGCGGCATCTTAAAGCGCGTGGAATGGCGAGCAAAATGCACTCATAAACGTCTATGATAGGGCAATCAGAGACCCGATTAGATCATTTTATATTATGGTTAATTTAAGAATTCAGCGAAATTCTATCACATTTGTTCAATTTACGTTGTTCCTATTTCAGATAGCGTATTGGGCTAAGCGGCATCTCAAAGCGCAAGAAATGGCGAGTAAAATGCACTATTAAACTTCTAGGGTGGGGCAAACGGAGACCAGTTTAGATCACTTTATATTATGGTTAATTTAAGAATTCAGCGAAATTCTATCTCATTTGTACAATTTACGCCGATCCTATTGCAGATAGCGTATTGGGCTAAGCGGCATCTCAAAGCGCATGATATGGCGAGTAAAATGCACTATTAAACTTCTATGGTAATGCAAACAGAGACCCGATTAGATCATTTTATATTACGGTTAATATAAGAATTCAGCGTAATTCTATCACATTTGTTCAACATACGTCGCTCCTATTTCAGATAGTGTATTGGGCTAGGCGGCATCTTAAAGCGCGTAGAAGGGCGAGTAAAATGCACTACTAAACTTCTATGATAGGGCAATCAGAGTCCCGTTTAGATCATTTTATATTTTGTTTAATATAAGATTTCAGGGAAATTCTATCACATTTGTTCAATTTACGTCGCTCCTATTTCAGATAGCTATTGGGCTAAGCGGCATCTCAAAGCGCATGAAATGACGAGAGAAGTGCACTATTAAACTTCTTGGGTAGGGCGAACAGAGACCCGATTACATCATTTTATATTATGGTTAATTTAAGAATTCAGAAAAATTCTATCACATTTGTTCAATTTACGTCGCTCCTATTTCAGATAGCGTACTCGGATAGGCGGCATCTTAAAGCGCGTGGAATGACGAGTAAAATGCACTATTAAACTTCTATGATAGGGCAATCAGAGACCCGATTAGATCATCTTATATTTTGGTTAATATAAGCATTCAGCGAAATTCTATCACATTTGTTCAATTTACGTCGTTCCTATTTCAGATAGCGTACTGGGCTAGGCGGCATCGCAAAGCGCATGAATTGACGAGTGAAATGCCATATAAAACTTCTTGGGTAGGGCGAACAAAGACCCGATTAGATCATTTTACATTAAGGTTAATATAAGAATTCAGCGAAATTCTATCACATTTGTTCAATTTACATCGCTCCTATTTCAGATAGCGACTTGTGCTAAGCGGCATCTCAAAGCGCAGGAAATGGCGAGTAAAATGCACTATTAAACTTCTAGGGTAGGGTAAACAGAGACCCCATTAGATCATTTTATATTATGGTTAATTTAAGGACTCAGCGAAATTCTCTCACATTTGTTCAATTTACGTCGCTGATATTTCAGATGGCGTATTGGGCTAAGCAGCATCTCAAAGCGCAAGAAATGGCGAGTAAAATGCACTATTAAACTTCTAGGGTAGGGCAAACAGAGACCCGATTAGGTCATTTCATATTATGGTTAATTTAAGAATTCAGCAAAATTCTATCACATTTGTTCAATTTACGTCGCTCCTATTTCAGATAGCGTACTGGGCTAAGCGGCATCTCAAAGCGCAAGAAATGGCGAGTAAAATGCACTATTAAACTTCTAGGGTAGGGCAAACAGAGACCCGATTAGATCATTTTATATTACGGTTAATATAAGAATCCAGCGTAATTCTGTCACATTTGTTCAACTTACGTAGCTCCTATTTCAGATAGCGTACTGGGCTAGGCGGCAACTTAAAGCGCGTGGAATGGCGAGTAAAATGCACTATTAAACTTCTATGATAGGGCAATCAGAGACCCGATTAGATCATTTTATATTTTGGTTAATATAAGAATTGAGCGTTATTCTATCACATTTGTTTAATTTACGTCGCTCCTATTTCAGATAGCGTATTGGGATAAGCGGCATCTCAAAGCGCATGAAATGCCGAGTAAAATGCGCTATTAAACTTCTAGGGTAGGGCAATCAGAGACCCGATTAGATCATTTTATATTATGGTTAATTTAAGAATTCAGCAAAATTCTATCACATTTGTTCAATTTACGTCGTTCCTATTTCAGATAGCATACTGGGCAAGGCGGCAACTTAAAGCGCGCGGAATGGCGAGTAAAATGCACTATTAAACTTCTATGATAGGGCAATCAGAGACCCGATTAGATCATTTTATATTATGGTTAATTTAAGAATTCAGCGAAATTCTATCACATTTGTTCAATTTACATCGCTCCTATTTCAGATAGCGTATTGGGCTAAGCGGCATCTCAATGCGCATGAAATGGCCAGTAAAATGCACTATTAAACTTCTAGGATAAGGCAAACGGAGACCCGATTAGACCATTTCATATTACGGTTAATATAAGAATTGAGCGTTATTCTATCACATTTGTTCAACTTACGTCGCTCGTATTACAGATAGCGTACTGGGCTAGGCGGCATCATAAAGCGCGTGGAAGGGCGAGTAAAATGCACTACTAAACTTCTATGATAGGGCAATCAGAGTCCCGTTTAGATCATTTTATATTATGGTTAATTTAAGAATTCAGCGAAATTCTATCACATTTGTTCAATTTACATCGCTCCTATTTCAGATAGCGTATTGGGCTAAGCGGCATCTCAATGCGCATGAAATGGCCAGTAAAGTGCACTATTAAACTTCTAGGATAAGGCAAACGGAGACCCGATTAGACCATTTCATATTATGGTTAATTTAAGAATTCTGCGAAATTCTATCACATTTGTTCAATTTACGTTGCTCCTATTTCAGATAGCGTATTGGGCTAAGCGGTATCTCAAAGCGCAAGAAATGGCGAGTAAAATGCACTATTAAACTTCTAGGGTAGGGCAAACAGAGACCAGTTTAGATCATTTTATATTATGGTTAATTTAAGAATTCAGCGAAATTCTATCACATTTGTTCAATTTACCTCGATCCTACTGCAGATAGCGTATTGGGCTAAGCTGCATCTCAAAGCGCATGAAATGGCGAGTAAAATGCACTATTAAACTTCTAGGGTAAGGCGAACAGAGACCTGATTAGATCATTTTACATTACGGATAATAAAAGCATTCAGCGTAATTCTATCACATTTGTTCAACTTACGCCGCTCCTATTTCAGATACCGTACCGGGCTAGGCGGCATCTCAAAGCGCATGAAATGGCGAGTAAAATGCGCTATTAAACTTCTAGGGTAGGGCAAACAGAGACCCGATTAGATCAATTTATATTAAGGTTAATATAAGTATTCAGGGAAATTCTATCACATTTGTTCAATTTACGTCGTTCCTATTTCAGCTAGCGTACTGGGCTAGGCGGCATCTTAAAACGCGAAGAATGACGAGTAAAATGCACTACTAAACTTATATGATACGGCAATCAGAGAGCCGATTAGATCATTTTATATTTTGGTTAATATAAGAATTCAGCGAAATTCTATCACAATTGTTCTATTTACGTCGCTCCTATTGCAGATAGCGTATTGGGCTAAGCGGCATCTCAAAGCGCATGAAATGGAGAGTGAAATGCACTATTAAACTTCTAGGGTAGGGCGAACAGAGACCCGATTAGATCATTTTACATTAAGGTTAATATAAGTATTCAGGGAAATTCTATCACGTTTGTTCAATTTACGTCGCTCCTATTTCAGATAGCGTATTGGGCTAAGCGGCATCTCAAAGCGCATGAAATAGCGAGTAAAATGCACTGTTAAACTACTAGGGTAGGGCAAACAGAGACCCGATTAGATCATTTCATATTATGGTTTATTTAAGAATTCAGAAAAATTCTATCACATTTGTCCAATTTACGTCGCTCCTATTTCAGATAGCTTATTGAGCTAAGCGGCATCTCAAAGCGCATGAAATGACGTGTGAAATGCACTAGTAATCTTCTAGGGTAGGGCGAACAGAGACCCGATTAGATCATTTTACATTAATGTTAATATAAGAATTCAGCGAGATTCTCTCACTTTTGTTCAATTTACGTCGCTGATATTTCAGATAGCGTATTGGGCTAAGCGGCATCTCAAAGCGCAAGAAATGGCAAGTAAAATGAACTATTAAACTTCTAGGGTAGGGCAAACAGAGACCCGATTCGATCATTTTATATTATGGTTAATTTAAGAATTCAGCGAAATTCTATCACAGTTGTTCAACATACGTCGCTCCTATTTCAGATAGTGTACTGGGCTAGGCGGCATCTTAAAGCGCGTGGAAGGGCGAGTAAAATGCACTACTAAACTTCTATGATAGGGCAATCAGAGTCCCGTTTAGATCATTTTATATTTTGTTTAATATAAGATTTCAGGGAAATTCTATCACATTTGTTCAGTTTACGTCGCTGATATTTCAGATAGAGTATTGGGCTAAGCGGCATCTCAAAGCGCAAGAAAAGGCAAGTAAAATGCACTATTAAACTTCTAGGGTACGGCAAACAGACACCCGATAAGATCATTTTATATTATGGTTAATTCAAGAATTCAGCGAAACTCTATCACATTTGTTCAATTTACGTCGCTCCTATTTCAGATAGCGTATTGGGCTGAACGGCATCCCAATGCGCATGAAATGGCGAGTAAAATGCACTATTAAACTTCTAGGATAAGGCAAACAGAGACCCGATTAGATCATTTTATATTACGGTGAATATAAGGATTCAGCGTAATTCTATCACATTTGTTCAACTTACGTCGCTCCTATTTCAGATAGCATACCGGGCTAGGCGGCATCTTAAAGCGCGTGGAATGGCGAGTAAAATGCACTCTTAGACTTCTAGGGTAGGGCAATCAGAGACCCGATAAGATCATTTTATATTTTGGTTAATATAAGAATTCAGCGAAATTCTATCACATTTGTTCAATTTACGTCGCTCCTATTTCAGATAGCTTATTGGGCTAAGCGGCATCGCAAAGCGCATGAAATGACGAGTGAAATGCACTATTAAACTTCTAGGGTAGGGCAAACAGAGACCCGATTAGATAATTTTACATTAAGGTTAATATAAGAATTCAGGGAAATTCTATCACATTTGTTCAACATACGTCGCTCCTATTTCAGATAGCGTACTGGGCTAGGCGGCATCTCAAAGCGCGTGGAATGGCGAGTAAAATGCACTATTAAACTTCTATGATAGGGCAATCAGAGACCCGACTAGATCATTTTATATTTTGGTTAATACAAGAATTCAGCGAAATTCTATCACATTTGTTCAATTTACGTCGCTCCTATTTCAGATAGCTTATTGGGCTAAGCGGCATCGCAAAGCGCATGAAATGACGAGTGAAATGCACTATTAAACTTCTAGAGTAGGGCAAACAGAGACCCGGTTAGATCATTTTATATTATGGATAATTTAAGAATTCAGCAAAATTCTATCACATTTGTTCAATTTACGTCGCTCCTATTTCAGATAGCGTACTGGGCTAAGCGGCATCTCAAAGCGCAAGAAATGGCGAGTAAAATGCACTATTAAACTTCTTGGGTAGGGCGAACAAAGACCCGATTAGATCATTTTACATTAAGGTTAATATAAGAATTCAGCGAAATTCTATCACATTTGTTCAATTTACATCGCTCCTATTTCAGATAGCGACTTGTGCTAAGCGGCATCTCAAAGCGCAGGAAATGGCGAGTAAAATGCACTATTAAACTTCTTGGGTAGGGCAAACAGAGACCCCATTAGATCATTTTATATTATGGTTAATTTAAGAATTCAGCGAAATTCTCTCACATTTGTTCAATTTACGTCGCTGATATTTCAGATAGTGTATTGGGCTAAGCGGCATCTTAAAGCGTGTGTAATGGCGAGTAAAATGCACTATTAAACTTTTATGATAGGGCAA
The DNA here is from genome assembly GCA_916610135.2 of Macropis europaea. Lineage (NCBI taxonomy): Eukaryota > Metazoa > Arthropoda > Insecta > Hymenoptera > Melittidae > Macropis > Macropis europaea. Next base: position 44,066 of record CAKAJE020001565.1, read on the forward strand.
TCAGAGACCCGATTAGATCATTTTATATTTTGGTTAATATAAGAATTCAGCGAAATTCTCACACATTTGTTCAATTTACGTCGCTGATATTTCAGACAGCGTATTGGACTAAGCGGCATCTCAAAGCGCAAGACATGTCGAGTAAAATGCACTATTAAACTTCTAGGGTAGGGCAAACAGAGACCCGATAAGATCATTTTATATTATGGTTAATTTCAGAATTCAGCGAAATTCTCTCACATTTGTTCAATTTACGTCGCTGATATTTCAGATAGCGTATTGGGCTAAGCGGCATCTCAAAGCGCAAGAAATGGCGAGTAAAATGCACTATTAATCTTCTAGGGTAGGGCAAACAGAGACCCGATTAGGTCATTTCATATTATGGTTAATTTAAGAATTCAGCAAAATTCTATCACATTTGTTCAATTTATGTCGCTCCTATTTCAGATAGCGTACTGGGCTAAGCGGCATCTCAAAGCGCAAGAAATGGCGAGTAAAATGCACTATTAAACTTCTAGGGTAGGGCAAACAGAGACCCGATTAGATCATTTTATATTACGGTTAATATAAGAATTCAGCCTAATTCTGTCACATTTGTTCAACTTACGTAGCTCCTATTTCAGATAGCGTACTGGGCTAGGCGGCAACTTAAAGCGCGTGGAATGGCGAGTAAAATGCACTATTAAACTTCTATGATAGGGCAATCAGAGACCCGATTAGATCATTTTATATTTTGGTTAATATAAGAATTCAGCGAAATTCTATCACATTTGTTTAATTTACGTCACTCCTATTTCAGATAGCGTATTGGGATAAGCGGCATCTCAAAGCGCATGAAATGACGAGTGAAATGCACTATTAATCTTCTAGGGTAGGGCGAACAGAGACCCGATTAGAACACTTTACATTAAGGTTAGTATAAGAATTCAGTGAAAGTCTCTCACATTTGTTCAATTTACGTCGCTGATATTTCAGATAGCATATTGGGCTAAGCGGCATCTCAATGCGCATGAAATGGCGAGTAAAATGCACTATTAAACTTCTAGGATAAGGCAAACAGAGACCCGATTCGATCATTTTATATTACGGTTAATATAAGAATTCAGCGTAATTCTATCACATTTGTTCAATTTACGTCGCTCCAATTTCAGATAGCGTACTGGGCTAGGCGGCATCTTAAAGCGTGTGGAAAGCCGAGCTAAATGCACTATTAAACTTCTATGATAGGGCAATCAGAGACCCGACTAGATCATTTTATATTTTGGTTAATATAAGAATTCAGCGAAATTCTATCACATTTGTTCAATTTACGTCGCTCCTATTTCAGATAGCTTATTGGGCTAAGCGGCATCTCAAAGCGCATGAAATGACGAGTGAAATGCACTATTAAACTTCTAGGCTAGGGCGAACAGAGACCCGATTAGATCATTTCACATTAAGGTTAATATAAGAATTCCACCGGAAATTCTATCACATTTGTTCAATTTACGTCGCTCATATTTCAGATAGCATATTGGGCTAAGCGGCATCTGAAAGCTCACGAAATGGCGAGTAAAATGCACTATTAAACTTCTAGGGTAGGGCAAACAGAGACCCGATTAGATCATTTTACAATATGGTTCATAAAAGAATTCAGCGTAATTCTATCACATTTGTTCAACGTACGTCGCTCCTATTTCAGATAGCGTACTGGGCTAGACGGCATCTTAAAGCGCGTGGAATGGCGGGTAAAATGCACTATTAATCTTCTATGATAGGGCTATAAGAGACCCGATTAGATCATTTTATATTTTGGTTAATATAAGAATTCAGCGAAATTCTATCACATTTGTTCAACTTACGTCGCTCCTATTTCAGATAGCGTATTGGGCTAAGCGGCATCTCAAAGCGCATGAAATGACGAGTGAAATGCACTATTAAACTTCTAGGATAAGGCAAACTGAGACCCGATTAGATCATTTTATATTTTGGTTACTATAAGAATTCAGCGAAATACTATCACATATGTTCAATTTACGTCGCTCCTATTTCAGATAGCTAATTGGGCAAAGCGGCATCTCAAAGCGCATGAAATGGCGAGTAAAATGCACTATTAAAGTTCTAGGGTAGGGCAAGCAGAGACTCGATTAGATCATTTTATATTATGGTTAATTTAAGAATTCAGCAAAATTCTAGCACATTCGTTCAATTTAGGTCGCTCCTATTTCAGATAGCGTCTTGGGCTAAGCGGCATCTCAAAGCGCATGAAATGACGAGTAAAATGCACTATTAATCTTCTATGATAGGGCAATCAGAGACCCGATTAGATCATTTTATATTTTGTTTAATATAAGATTTCAGGGAAATTCTATCACATTTGTTCAATTTACGTCGCTCCTAATTCAGATAGCGTATTGGGCAAAGCGGCATCTCAAAGCGCATGAAATGACGAGTAAAATGCACTATTAAACTTCTAGGGTAGGGCAAACAGAGACCCGATTAGATCATTTTATGTTATGGTTAATTTAAGAATTCAGCAAAATTCTATCACATTTGTTCAATTTACGTCGCTCCTATTTCAGATAGCGTATTGGGCTATGCGGCATCTTAACGCGCTCGGAATGGCGAGTAAAATGCACTTTTAAACTTCTATGCTAGGGCAATCAGAGACCCGATTAGATCATTTTATATTTTGGTTAATATAAGAATTCAGTGAAATTCTATCACATTTGTTCAATTTACGTCGCTCCTATTTCAGATAGCGTATTGGGCAAAGCGGCATCTCAAAGCGTATGAAATCGGCGAATAAAATGCACTATTAAAGTTCTAGGCTCGGAGAACAGAGATCCGATTAGATCATTTTACATTATGGTTAATAAAAGAATTCAGCGAAATTCTATCACATTTGTTCAACTTATATCGCTCCAATTTCAGATAGCGTATTAGGCTAAGCGGCATCTCAAAGCGCGTGGAATGGCGAGTAAAATGCACTATTAAAATTCTATGATAGGGCAACCAGGGACCCGATTAGATCATTTTATATTATGGTTAATTTAAGAATTCAGTGAAATTCTATCACATTTGTTCAATTTACGGTCGCTCCAATTTCAGATAGCGTATTGGGCTAAGCGGCATCTCAAAGCGCATGAAATGGCGAATAAAATGCACTATTAAACTTCTAGGCTAGGGCGAACAGAGACCCGAGCAGATCATTTTACATTATGGTGAATAAAAGAATTCAGCGTAATTCTATCACATTTGTTCAATTTACGTCGCTCCTATTTCAGATAGCGTATTGGGCTGAGCGGCATCTCAAAGCGCATGAAATGGCGAGTGAAATGCACTATCAGACTTCTATGGTAGGGCGAACAGAGACCCGATTGGATCATTTTACATTAAGGTTAATATAAGAATTCACGGGAATTCTATCACATTTGTTCAATTTACGTCGTTCCTATTCCAGATAGCGTATTGGGCTAAGCGGCATCTCAAAGCGCATGAAATGGCGAGTAAAATGCGCTATTAAACTTCTAGGATAAGGCAAACGGAGACCCGATTAGATCATTTTATATTACGGTTAATATAAGAATTCAGCGTAATTCTATCACATTTGTTCAAGTTACGTCGCTCCTATTTCAGATAGCGTACTGGGCTAGGCGGCATCTTTAAAGCGCGTGGAATGGCGAGTAAAATTCACTACTAATCTTCTATGATAGGGCAATCAGAGACCCGATTTGATCATTTTATATTTTGATTAATATAAGATTTCAGGGAAATTCTATCACATTTGTTCAATTTATGTCGCTCCTACTTCAGATGGCGTATTGGGCTAAGCGGGATCTCAAAGCGCATGAAATGGCGAGTGAAATGCACCATTAGACTTCTATGGTAGGGCGAACAGAGACCTGATTAGATCATTTTACATTAATGTTAATACAAGGATTCACGGAAATTCTATCACATTTGTTCAATTTACGTCGCTCCTATTTCAGATAGCGTATTCGGCTAAGCGGCATCTCAAAGCGCATGAAATGGCGAATAAAATGCACTATTAAACTTCTAGGCTAGGGCGAACAGAGACCCGTTTAGATCATTTTATATTATGGTTAATATAAGATTTCAGGGAGATTCTATCACATCTGTTCAATTTACGTCGCTCCTATTTCAGATAGCTTATTGGACTAAGCGGCATCTGAAGGCGCATGAAGTGACGAGTAAAATGCACTATTAAACTTCTAGGGTAGGGCAAACAGAGACCCGATTAGATCATTTTATATTATGGTTAATTTAAGATGTCAGGAAAATTCTATCACATTTGTTCAATTTACGTCGCTTCTGTTTCAGATAGCGTGCTGGGCCATGCGGCATCTTAAAGCGCGTGGAATGGCGAGTAAAATGCACTATTAAACTTCTATGATAGGGCAATCAGAGACCCGATTAGATCATTTTATATTTTGGTTAATATAAGAATTCAACGAAATTCTATCACATTTGTTCAATTTACGTCGCTCCTATTACAGATAGCTTATTGGGCTTAGCGGCATCTCAAAGCGCATGAAATGGCGAGTAAAATACACTATTAAACTTCTAGGGTAAGGCAAACAGAGACCCGATTAGATCATTTTATATTATGGTTAATGTAAGAATTCAGCAAAATTCTATCACATTTGTTCAATTTACGTCGCTCCTATTTCAGATAGCGTACTGGGCTACGCGGTATCTTAAAGCGCGTGGAATGGCGAGTAAAATGCACTATTAACCTTCTATGATAGGGCAATCAGAGACCAGACTAGATTATTTTATACTTTGGTTAATATAAGAATTCAGCGAAATTCTATCACAATTTGTTCAATTTACGTCGCTCCTATTTCAGATAGCGT
>CAKAJE020001566.1:0-240407 GCA_916610135.2 Macropis europaea
ATAGCTTATTGGGCTAAGCGGCATCGCAAAGCGCATGAATTGACGAGTGAAATGCACTATTAAACTTCTTGGGTAGGGCGAACAAAGACCCGATTAGATCATTTTACATTAAGGTTAATATAAGAATTCAGCGAAATTCTATCACATTTGTTCAATTTACATCGTTCCTATTTCAGATAGCGACTTGTGCTAAGCGGCATCTCAAAGCGCACGAAATGGCGAGTAAAATACGCTATTAAACTTCTAGGGTAGGGCAAACAGAGACCCGATTAGATCATTTTATATTTTGGTTAATAAATGAATTCATCGAAATTCTATCACATTTGTTCAATTTACATCGCTCCTATTTCAGATAGCGTATTGGGCTAAGCGGCATCTCAAAGCGCATGAAATGGCGAGTAAAATGCACTATTAAACATCTTGGGTAGGGCGAACAGAGACCCGATTACATCATTTTATATTATGGTTAATTTAAGAATTCAGCAAAATTCTATCACATTTGTTCAATTTACATCGCTCCTATTTCAGATAGCGTATTGGGCTAAGCGGCACCTCAAAGCGCATGGAATGACGAGTAAAATGCACTAATAAACTTCTAGGATAAGGCAAACGGAGATCCGATTAGACCATTTTATATTACGGTTAATATAAGAATTCAGCGTAATTCTATCACATTTGTTCAACATACGTCGCTCCTATTTCAGATAGTGTACTGGGCTAGGCGGCATCTTAAAGCGCGTGGAAGGGCGAGTAAAATGCACTACTAAACTTCTATGGTAGGGCAATCAGAGTCCCGTTTAGATCATTTTATGTATTGTTTAATATAAGATTTCGGGGAAATTCTATCACATTTGTTCAATTTACGTCGCTCCTATTTCAGATAGCGTATTGGGCTAAACGGCATCTCAAAGCGTATGAAATGGCGAGAGAAATGCACTATTAAACTTCTTGGGTAGGGCGAACAGAGACCCGATTAGGTCATTTCATATTATGGTTAATTTAAGAATTCAGCGAAATTCTATCACATTGGTCAATTTACATCGCTCCTATTTCAAATAGCGTATTGGGCTAAGCGGCATCTACATGGGCATGAAATGGCGAGTAAAATGCACTATTAAACTTCTAGGATAAGGCAAACGGAGACCCGATTAGACCATTTTATATTACGGTTAATATAAGAATTCAGCGTTATTCTATCACATTTGTTCAACTTACGTCGCTCCTATTTCAGATAGCGTACTCGGATAGGCGGCATCTTAAAGCGCGTGGAAAGGCGAGTAAAATGCACTATTAAACTTCGAGGGTAATGCAAACAGAGACCCGATTAGATCATTTTATATTACGGTTAATATAAGATTTCAGGGAAATTCTATCACATTTGTTCAATTTACGTCGCTCCTATTTCAGATAGCGTATTGGGCTAAGCGGCATCTCAAAGCGCAAGAAATGGCGAGTAAAACGCACTATTAAGCTTGTAGGGTTGGGCACATATAGACCCGATTAGATCATTTTATATTATGGTTAATATAAGAATTCAGCGATATTCTATCGCATTTGTTCAATTTGCGTCGCTCCTATTTCAGATAGCGTATTGGGCTAAGCGGCATCTCAAAGCGCATGAAATGACGAATAAAATGCACTACTAAGCTTCTACGCTAGGGCGAACAGAGACCCGATTAGATCATTTAACGTTATGGTAAATAAAAGAATTCAGCGAAATTCTATCACATTTGTTCAATTTACGTCGCTCCTATTTCAGATAGCGTACTCGGATAGGCGGCATCTTAAAGCGCGTGAAAAGGCGAGTAAAATGCACTATTAAACTTCGAGGGCAATGCAAACAGAGACCCGATTAGATCATTTTATATTACGGTTAATATAAGATTTCAGGGAAATTCTATCACATTTGTTCAATTTACGTCGCTCCTATTTCAGATAGCTATTGGGCTAAGCGGCATCTCAAAGCGCATGAAATGACGAGGGAAATGCACTATTAAACTTCTTGGGTAGGGCGAACAGAGACCCGATTACATCATTTTATATTATGGTTAATATAAGAATTCAGCGATATTCTATCGCATTTGTTCAATTTGCGTCGCTCCTATTTCAGATAGCGTATTGGGCTAAGCGGCATCTCAAAGCGCATGAAATGACGAATAAAATGCACTACTAAGCTTCTACGCTAGGGCGAACAGAGACCCGATTAGATCATTTAACGTTATGGTAAATAAAAGAATTCAGCGAAATTCTATCACATTTGTTCAATTTACGTCGCTCCTATTTCAGATAGCGTACTGGGCTAGGCGGCATCTCAAAGCGCCTGAAATGACGAGTAAAATGCTCTATTAAACTTCTAGGGTAGGGCAATCAGAGACCCGATTAGTTCATTTTATATTTTGGTTAATATAAGAATCCAGCGAAATTCTATCACATTTGTTCAATTTACGTCGCTCCTATTTCAGATAGCGTATTGGGCTAAGCGGCATCTCCAAGCGCACGAAAGGGCGAGTAAAATGCACTATTAAACTTCTAGGGTGGGGCAATCAGAGACCCGATAAGAACATTTTATATTACGGTTAATATAAGAATTCAGCGAAGTTCTATCACATTTGTTCAATTTACGTCGCTCCTATTTCAGATAGCTTATTGGGCTAAGCGGCAACTCAGAGCGCATGAAAGACGAGTGAAATGCACTGTTAAACTTCTAGGGTAGGGCGAACAAAGACCCGATTAGATCATTTTACATTAAGGTTAAAACAAGAATTCAGCGAAATTCTATCACATTTGTTCAATTTACGTCGCTCCTATTTCAGATAGCGTATTGGGCTAAGCTGCATCTCAAAGCGCAAGAAATGGCTCGTAAAATGCACTATTAAACTTCTAGGGTAGGGCAAACAGAGACCGGATTAGATCATTTTATATTTTGGTTAATATAAGAATTCAGCGAAATTCTATCACATTTGTTCAATTTACGTCGCTCCTATTTCAGATAGCGTATTGGGCTAAGAGGCATCTCAGAGCGCATGAAATGGCGAGTAAAATGTACTATTAAACTTCTAGGATAAGGCAAACAGAGACCCGATTAGATCATTTTATAGTACGGTTAATATAAGAAATCAGCGTAATTCTGTCACATTCGTTCATCTTACGTAGCTCCTATTTCAGATAGCGTACTGGGCTAGGCGGCATCTTAAAGCGCGTGGAATGGCGAGTAAAATGCACTATTAAACTTCTATGATAGGGCAATGAGAGACCCGATTAGATCATTTTATATTTTGGTTAATATAAGAATTCAGCGTAATTCTATCACATTTGTTCAATATACGTCGCTCCAATTTCAGATAGCTTATTGGGCTAAGCGGCATCGCAAAGCGCATGAATTGACGAGTGAAATGCACTATTAAATTTCTTGGGTAGGGCGAACAAAGACCCGATTAGATCCTTTTACATTAAGGTTAATATAAGAATTCAGCGAAATTCTATCACATTTGTTCAATTTACATCGCTCCTATTTCAGATAGCGACTAGTGCTAAGCGGCATCTCAAAGCGCAAGAAATGGCGAGTAAAATGCACTATTAAACTTCTAGGGTAGGGCAAACAGAGACCCCATTAGATCATTTTATATTATGGTTAATTTAAGAATTCAGCGAAATTCCATCACATTTGTTCAATTTACGTCGCTCCTATTTCAGATAGCGTATTGGGCTAAGCGGTATCTCAAAGCGCATGAAATGGCGAGTAAAATGCACTATTAAACTTCTAGGGTAGGGCAATCAGAGACCCGATTAGATCATTTTATATTTTGGGTAATAAATGAATTCATCGAAATTCTATCACATTTGTTCAATTTACATCGCTCCTATTTCAGATAGCGTACTGGGCTAAGCGGCATCTCAAAGCGCAAGAAATGGCGAGTAAAATGCACTATTAAACATCTAGGATAAGGCAAACAGAGACCCGGTTAGATCATTTTATATTACGGTTAATATAAGAATTCAGCGTAATTCTGTGACATTTGTTCAACTTACGTAGCTCCTATTTCAGATAGCATGCTGGGCTAGGCGGCAACTTAAAGCGCGTGGAATGGCGAGAAAATGCACTGTTAAACTTCTATGATAGGGCAATCAGAGACCCGATTAGATCATTTTATATTTTGGTTAATATAAGAATTCAGCGAAATTCTATCACATTTGTTCAATTTACGTCGCTCCTATTTCAGATAGCTTATTGGGCTAAGCGGCATCGCAAAGCGCATGAATTGACGAGTAAAATGCACTATTAAACTTCTAGGATAAGGCAAACAGAGACCCGATTAGATCATTTTATATTACGGTTAATATAAGAATTCAGCGTAATTCTGTGACATTTGTTCAACTTACGTAGCTCCTATTTCAGATAGCGTACTGGGCTAGGCGGCAACTTAAAGCGCGTGGAATGGTGAGTAAAATGCACTATTAAACTTCTAGGGTAGGGCAATCAGAGACCCGATTAGATCATTTTATAATATGGTTAATAGAAGAATTCAGCGAAGTTCTATCACATTTGTTTAATTTACGTCGCTCCTATTTCAGATAGCGTATTGGTCTAAGCGGCATCTCAAAGCGCATGAAATGGCGAGTAAAATGCACTATTAAACTTCTAGGGTAGGGCAATCAGAGACCCGATTGGATCATTTTATATTTTGGTTAATGTAAGAATTCAGCGAAATTCTATCACATTTGTTCAATTTACGTCGCTCCTATTTCAGATAGCGTATTGGGCTAAGCGGCATCTCAAAGCGCATGAAATGGCGAGTAAAATGCACTATTAAACTTCTAGCGTAGGGCAATCAGAGACCCGATTAGATCATTTCATATTTTGGTTAATATAAGAATTCAGCGAAATTCTATCACATTTGTTCAATTTACGTTGCTCCTATTTCAGATAGCGTATTGGGCTAAGCGGCATCTCAAAGCGCACGAAAGCGCGAGTAAAATGCACTATTAAACTTCTAGGGTGGGGCAAGCAGAGACCCGATCAGATCATTTTATATTACGGTTAATATAAGAATTCAGCGAAATTCTATCACATTTGTTCAATTTACGTCGCTCCTATTTCAGATAGCGTTTTGGGCTAAGCTGCATCTCAAAGCGCAAGAAATGGCTCGTAAAATGCACTATTAAACTTCTAGGGTAGGGCAAACAGAGACCGGATTAGATCATTTTATATTTTGGTTAATATAAGAATTCAGCGAAATTCTATCACATTTGTTCAATTTACGTCGCTCCTATTTCAGATAGCGTATTGGGCTAAGAGGCATCTCAAAGCGCATGAAATGGCGAGTAAAACGCACTATTAAACTTCTAGGATAAGGCAAACAGAGACCCGATTAGATCATTTTATATTACGGTTAATATAAGAATTCAGCGTAATTCTGTGACATTTGTTCAACTTACGTAGCTCCTATTTCAGATAGCGTACTGGGCTAGGCGGCATCTTAAAGCGCGTGGAATGGCGAGCAAAATGCACTCTTAAACTTCTATGATAGGGCAATCAGAGACCCGATTAGATCATTTTATATTTTGGTTAATATAAGAATTCAGCGAAATTCTATCACATTTGTTCAACTTACGTCGCTCCTATTTCAGATAGCGTATTGGGCTAAGCGGCAACTCAAAGCGCAAGATATGGCGAGTAAAATGCACTATTAAACTTCTAGGGTAGGGCAAACAGAGACCCCATTAGATCATTTTATATTATGGTTAATTTAAGAATTCAGCGAAATTCTATCACATTTGTTCAATTTACGTTGCTCCTATTTCAGATAGCGTATTGGGCTAAGCGGCATCTCAAAGCGCAAGAAATGGCGAGTAAAATTCACTATTAAACTTCTAGGGTGGGGCAAACAGAGACCAGTTTAGATCACTTTATATTATGGTTAATTTAAGAATTCAGCGAAATTCTATCTCATTTGTACAATTTACGTCGATCCTATTGCAGATAGCGTATTGGGATAAGCGGCATCTCAAAGCGCATGAAATGGCGAGTAAAATGCACTATTAAACTTCTATGGTAATGCAAACAGAGACCCGATTAGATCATTTTATATTACGGTTAATATAAGAATTGAACGTACTTCTATCACATTTGTTCAACATACGTCGCTCCTATTTCAGATAGTGTACTGGGCTAGGCGGCATCTTAAAGCGCGTGGAAGGGCGAGTAAAATGCACTACTAAACTTCTATGATAGGGCAATCAGAGTCCCGTTTAGATCATTTTATATTTTGTTTAATATAAGATTTCAGGGAAATTCTATCACATTTGTTCAATTTACGTCGCTCCTATTTCAGATAGCTATTGGGCTAAGCGGCATCTCAAAGCGCATGAAATGACGAGAGAAATGCACTATTAAACTTCTTGGGTAGGGCGAACAGAGACCCGATTACATCATTTCATATTATGGTTAATTTAAGAATTCAGCAAAATTCTATCACATTTGTTCAATTTACGTCGCTCCTATTTCAGATAGCGTACTGGGCTAGACGGCATCTTAAAGCGCATGAAATGAGGAATAAAATGCACTATTAAGCTTGTACGCTAGGGCGAACAGAGACCCGATTAGATCATTTTATATTTTGGTTAATATAAGAATTCAGCGAAATTCTATCACATTTGTTCAATTTACGTCGCTCCTATTTCAGATAGCTTATTGGGCTAAGCGGCATCGCAAAGCGCATGAATTGACGAGTAAAATGCACTATTAAACTTCTTGGGTAGGGCAAACAGAGACCCGACTACATCATTTTATATTATGGTTAATTTAAGAATTCAGCAAAATTCTATCACATTTGTTCAATTTACGTCGCTCCAATTTCAGATAGCGTACTGGGCTAGGCGGCATCTTAAAGCGCGTGGAATGACGAGTAAAATGCACTATTAAACTTCTATGATAGGGCAATCAGAGACCCGATTAGATCATTTTATATTTTGGTTAATATAAGAATTCAGCGAAATTCTATCACATTTGTTCAACTTACATCGCTCCTATTTCAGATACCGACTTGTGCTAAGCGGCATCTCAAAGCGCAAGAAATGGCGAGTAAAATGCACTATTAAACTTCTAGGGTAGGGCAAACAGAGGCCCGATTAGATCATTTTATATTACGGTTAATATAAGAATTCAGCGTAATTCTGTGACATTTGTTCAACTTACGTAGCTCCTATTTCAGATAGCGTACTGAGCTAGGCGGCAACTTAAAGCGCGTGGAATGGTGAGTAAAATGCACTATTAAACTTCTAGGGTAGGGCAATCAGAGACCCGATTAGATCATTTTATATTACGGTTAACATAAGAATTCAGCGAAATTCTATCACATTTGTTCAATTTACGTCGCTCCTATTTCAGATAGCGTATTGGGCTAAGCGGCATCTCAAAGCGCATGGAATGGCGAGTGAAATGCACTATTAAACTTCTAGGGTAGGGCGAACAGACACCCGAATAGATCAATTTATATTACGGTTAATATAAGAATTCAGCGTAATTCTATCACACTTGTTCAACTAACGTCGCTCCTATTTCAGATAGCGTACTGGGCTAGGCGGTATCTTAAAGCGCGTGGAATGGCGAGTAAAATGCACTATTAAACTTCTAGGATAAGGCACACGGAGACCCGATTAGACCATTTTATATTACGGTTAATATAAGAATTCAGCGTTATTCTATCACATTTGTTCAACATACGTCGCTCCTATTTCAGAAAGCGTACTCGGATAGGCGGCATCTTAAAGCGCGTGGAATGGCGAGTAAAATGCACTATTAAACCTCTCGGGTAATGCAAACAGAGACCCGATTAGATCATTTTATATTACGGTTAATATAAGATTTCAGGGAAATTCTATCACATTTGTTCAATTTACGTCGCTCCTATTTCAGATAGCTATTGGGCTAAGCGGCATCTCAAAGCGCATGAAATGACGAGAGAAATGCACTATTAAACTTCTTGGGTAGGGCGAACAGAGACCCGATTACATCATTTTATATTATGGTTAATATAAGAATTCAGCGAAATTCTATCACATTTGTTCAATTTGCGTAGCTCCTATTTCAGATAGCTATTGGGCTAAGCGGCATCTCAAAGCGCAAGAAATGGCGAGTAAAATGCACTATTAAACTTCTAGGATAAGGCAAACAGAGACCCGATTAGATCATTTTATATTACGGTTAATATAAGAATTCAGCGTAATTCTGTGACATTTGTTCAACTTACGTAGCTCCTATTTCAGATAGCGTGCTGGGCTAGGCGGCAACTTAAAGCGCGTGGAATGGCGAGTAAAATGCACTGTTAAACTTCTATGATAGGGCAATCAGAGACCCGATAAGATCATTTTATATTTTGGTTAATATAAGAATTCAGCGAAATTCTATCACATTTGTTCAATTTACGTCGCTCCTATTTCAGATAGCTTATTGGGCTAAGCGGCATCGCAAAGCGCATGAATTGACGAGTAAAATGCACTATTAAACTTCTAGGGTTGGGCGAACAAAGACCCGATTAGATCATTTTACATTAAGGTTAATATAAGAATTCAGCGAAATTCTATCACATTTGTTCAATTTACATCGCTCCTATTTCAGATAGCGACTTGTGCTAAGCGGCATCTCAAAGCGCAAGAAATGGCGAGTAAAATGCTCTATTACACTTCTAGGGTAGGGCAAACAGAGACCCGATTAGATCATTTTATATTACGGTTAATATAAGAATTCAGCGTAATTCTGTGACATTTGTTCAACTTACGTAGCTCCTATTTCAGATAGCGTACTGAGCTAGGCGGCAACTTAAAGCGCGTGGAATGGTGAGTAAAATGCACTATTAAACTTCTAGGGTAGGGCAATCAGAGACCCGATTAGATCATTTTATATTACGGTTAACATAAGAATTCAGCGAAATTCTATCACATTTGTTCAATTTACGTCGCTCCTATTTCAGATAGCGTATTGGGCTAAGCGGCATCTCAAAGCGCATGGATTGGCGAGTGAAATGCATTATTAAACTTCTAGGGTAGGGCGAACAGACACCCGAATAGATCATTCTATATTACGGTTAATATAAGAATTCAGCGTAATTCTATCACATTTGTTCAACTAACGTCTCTCCTATTTCAGATAGCGTACTGGACTAGGCGGCATCTTAAAGCGCGTGGAAGGGCGAGTAAAATGCACTATTAAGCTTCTAGGGTTGGGCACATAGAGACCCGGTTAGATCATTTTATATTATGGTTAATTTAAGAATTCAGCGAAATCCTATCACATTTGTTCATTTTACGTCGCTCCTATTTCAGATAGCGTATTGGGCTAAGCGGCATCTCAAAGCGCAAGAAATGGCGAGTAAAATGCACTATTAAACTTCTAGGGTAGGGCAAACAGAGACCCCATTAGATCATTTTATATTTTGGTTAATATAAGAATTCAGCGAAATTCTATCACATTTTTTCAATTTACGTCGCTCCTATTTCAGATAGTGTACTGGGCTAGGCGGCATCTTAAAGCGCGTGGAAGGGCGAGTAAAATGCACTACTAAACGTCTATGATAGGGCAATCAGAGTCCCGTTTAGATCATTTTATATTTTCTTTAATATAAGATTTCAGGGAAATTCTATCACATTTGTTCAATTTACGTCGCTCCTATTTCAGATAGCTATTGGTCTAAGCGGCATCTCAAAGCGCATGAAATGGCGAATAAAATGCACTATTAAACTTCTAGGATAAGGCAAAGAGAGACCCGATTAGATCATTTTATATTACGGTTAATATAAGAAATCAGCGTAATTCTGTCACATTCGTTCAACTTACGTCGCTCCTATTTCAGATAGCGTACTGGGCTAGGCGGCATCTTAAAGCGTGTGTAATGTCGAGTAAAATGCACTATTAAACTTCTATGATAGGGCAATCAGAGACCCGATTAGATCATTTTATATTTTGGTTAATATAAGAATTCAGCGAAATTCTATCACATTTGTTCAATTTACGTCGCTCCAATTTCAGATAGCTTATTGGGCTAAGCGGCATCGCAAAGCGCATGAATTGACGAGTGAAATGCACTATTAAACTTCTTGGGTAGGGCGAACAAAGACCCGATTAGATCATTTTACATTAAGGTTAATATAAGATTTCAGCGAAATTCTATCACATTTGTTCAATTTACATCGCTCCTATTTCAGATAGCGACTTGTGCTAAGCGGCATCTCAAAGCGCAGGAACTGGCGAGTAAAATGCACTATTTAACTTCTAGTTTAGGGCAAACAGAGACCCCATTAGATCATTTTATATTATGGTTAATTTAAGAATTCAGCGAAATTCTCTCACATTTTGTTCAATTTACGTCGCTGATATTTCAGATATGCGTATTGGGCTAAGCGGCATCTCAAAGCGCAAGAAATGGCGCGTAAAATGCACTATTAAGACTTCTAGGGTAGGGCAAACAGAGACCCGATTAGGTCATTTCATATTATGGTTAATTTAAGAATTCAGAAAAATTCTATCACATTTGTTCAATTTACGTCGCTCCTATTTCAGATAGCGTACTCGGATAGGCGGCATCTTAAAGCGCGAGGAATGGCGAGTAAAATGCACTATTAAAACTACTATGATAGGGCAATTAGAGACCCGATTAGATGATTTTATATTTTGGTTAATATAAGAATTCAGCGAAATTCTATCACATTTGTTCAATTTACATCGCTCCTATTTCAGATAGCGACTTGTGCTAAGCGGCATCTCAATGCGCAGGAAATGGCGAGTAAAATGCACTATTAAACTGCTAGGGTAGGGTAAACAGAGACCCCATTAGATCATTTTATATTATGGTTAATTTAAGAATTCAGCGAAATTCTCTCACATTTGTTCAATTTACGTCGCTGATATTTCAGATAGCGTATTGGGCTAAGCGGCATCTCAAAGCGCAAGAAATGGCGAGTAAAATGCACTATTAAACTTCTAGGGTAGGGCAAACAGAGCACACCGATTAGGTCATTTCATATTATGGTTAATTTAAGGAATTCAGAAAAATTCTATCACATTTGTTCAATTTACGTCGCTCCTATTTCAGATAGCGTACCCGGATAGGCGGCATCTTAAAGCGCGAGGAATGGCGAGTAAAATGCACTATTAAACTTCTATGATAGGGCAGTCAGAGACCCGATTAGATCACTTTATATTTTGGTTAATATAAGAATTCAGCGAAATTCTATCACATTTGTTCAATTTACATCGCTTCTATTTCAGATAGCGACTTGTGCTAAGCGGCATCTCAAAGCGCAAGAAATGGCGAGTAAAATGCACTATTAAACTTCTAGGGTAGGGCAAACAGAGACCACATTAGATCATTTTATATTATGGTTAATTTAAGAATTCAGCGAAATTCTCTCCCATTTGTTCAATTTACGTCGCTGATATTTCAGATAGCGTATTGGGCTAAGCGGCATCTCAAAGCGCAAGAAATGGCGAGTAAAATGCACTATTAAACTTCTAGGGTAGGGCAATCAGACACCCGAATAGATCATTTTATATTACGGTTAATATAAGAATTCAGCGTTATTCTATCACATTTGTTCAACTTACGTCGCTCCTATTTCAGAAAGCGTACTGGGCTAGGCGGCATCTCAAAGCGCGTGGAATGGCGAGTAAAATGCACTCTTAAACATCTATGATAGGGCAATCAGAGACCCGATTAGATCATTTTATATTTTGGTTAATATAAGAATTCAGCGAAATTCTATCACATTTGTTCAATTTACGTCGCTCCTATTTCGGATAGCGTATTGGGCTAAGCTGCATCTCAAAGCGCAAGAAATGGCTCGTAAAATGCACTATTAAACTTCTAGGGTAGGGCAATCAGAGACCAGATTAGATCATTTTATATTATGGTTAATATAAGAATTCAGCGAAATTCTATCACATTTGTTTAATTTACGTCGCTCCTATTTCAGATAGCGTATTGGGCTAAGCGGCATCTCAAAGCGCATGAAATGGCGAGTAAAATGCACTATTAAACTTCTAGGGTAGGGCAATCAGAGACCCGATTAGATCATTTTATATTTTGGTTAATATAAGAATCCAGCGAAATTCTATCACATTTGTTCAATTTACGTCGCTCCTATTTCAGATAGCGTATTTGGCTAAGCGGCATCTCAAAGCGCATGGAATGGCGAGTGAAATGCACTATTAAACTTCTAGGGTAGGGCGAACAGAGACCCGAATAGATCATTTTATATTACGGTTAATATAAGAATTCAGCGTAATTCTATCACATTTGTTCAACTATCGTCGCTCCTATTTAAGATAGCGTACTGCGCTAGGCGGCATCTTAAAGCGCGTGGAACGGCGAGTAAAATGCACTACTAAACTTCTATGATAGGGCAATCAGAGTTCCGAATAGATCATTTTATATTTTGTTTACTATAACATTTCAGGGAAATTCTATCACATTTGTTCAATTTACGTCGCTCCTATTTCAGATAGCGTATTGGGCTAAGCGGCATCTCAAAGCGCAAGAAATGGCGAGTAAAATGCACTATTAAGCTTCTAGGGTTGGGCACATAGAGACCCGATTAGATCATTTTATATTATGGTTAATTTAAGAATTCGGCGAAATCCTATCACATTTGTTCATTTTACGTCGCTCCTATTTCAGATAGCGTTTTGGGCTAAGCGGCATCTCAAAGCGCATGAAATGGCGAGTAAAATGCACTATTAAACTTCTAGGGCATGGCGAACAGAGACCCGATTAGATCATTTTACATTAAGGTTAATATAAGTATTCAGGGAACTTCTATCACATTTGTTCAATTTACGTCGCTCCTATTTCAGACAGCTTATTGGGCTAAGCGGCATCTCAAAGCGCATGAAATGACGAGTAAAATGCACTATTAAACTTCTAGGGTAAGGCAAACAGAGACCCGATTAGATCATTTTATATTACGGTTAATATAAGAATTCAGCGTAATTCTATCACATTTGTTCATCATGCGTCGCTCCTATTTCAGATAGTGTACTGGGCTAGGCGGCATCTTAAAGCGCGTGGAAGGGCGAGTAAAATGCACTATTAAACTTCCAGGGTAGGGCAATCAGAGACCCGATTAGATCATTTTATATTATGGTTAATTTAAGAATTCAGCAAAATTCTATCACATTTGTTCAATTTACGTCGTTCCTATTTCAGATAGCGTATTGGGCTAAGCGGCATCTCAAAGCGCATGAAATGGCGAGTAAAATGCACTATTAAACTTCTAGGGTAAGGGAAACAGAGACCCGATTAGATCATTTTATATTACGGTTAATATAAGAATTCAGCGTAATTCTATCACATTTGTTCAACATGCGTCGCTCCTATTTCAGACAGTGTACTGGGCTAGGCGGCATCTTAAAGCGCGTGGAAGGGCGAGTAAAATGCACTACTAAACTTCTATGGTAGGGCAATCAGAGTCCCGTTTAGATCATTTTATGTATTGTTTAATATAAGATTTCAGGGAAATTCTATCACATTTGTTCAATTTACGTCGCTCCTATTTCAGATAGCGTATTGGGCTAAGCGGCATCTCAAAGCGTATGAAATGACGAGAGAAATGCACTATTAAACTTCTTGGGTAGGGCGAACAGAGACCCGATTAGGTCATTTCATATTATGGTTAATTACAGAATTCAGCGAAATTCTATCACATTTGTTCAATTTACGTCGCTCCTATTTCAGATAGCGTACTCGGATAGGCGGCATCTTAAAGCGCGTGGAATGGTGAGTAAAATGCACTATTAAACTTCTAGGGTAGGGCAATCAGAGACCCGATTAGATCATTTTATATTATGGTTAATATAAGAATTCAGCGAAATTCTATCACATTTGTTTAATTTACGTCGCTCCTATTTCAGATAGCGTATTGGGCTAAGCGGCATCTCAAAGCGCATGAAATGGCGAGTAAAATGCACTATTAAACTTCTAGGGTAGGGCAATCAGAGACCCGATTAGATCATTTTATATTTTGGTTAATATAAGAATCCAGCGAAATTCTATCACATTTGTTCAATTTACGTCGCTCCTATTTCAGATAGCGTATTTGGCTAAGCGGCATCTCAAAGCGCATGGAATGGCGAGTGAAATGCACTATTAAACTTCTAGGGTAGGGCGAACAGAGACCCGAATAGATCATTTTATATTACGGTTAATATAAGAATTCAGCGTAATTCTATCACATTTGTTCAACTATCGTCGCTCCTATTTAAGATAGCGTACTGCGCTAGGCGGCATCTTAAAGCGCGTGGAACGGCGAGTAAAATGCACTACTAAACTTCTATGATAGGGCAATCAGAGTTCCGAATAGATCATTTTATATTTTGTTTACTATAACATTTCAGGGAAATTCTATCACATTTGTTCAATTTACGTCGCTCCTATTTCAGATAGCGTATTGGGCTAAGCGGCATCTCAAAGCGCAAGAAATGGCGAGTAAAATGCACTATTAAGCTTCTAGGGTTGGGCACATAGAGACCCGATTAGATCATTTTATATTATGGTTAATTTAAGAATTCTGCGAAATCCTATCACATTTGTTCATTTTACGTCGCTCCTATTTCAGATAGCGTTTTGGGCTAAGCGGCATCTCAAAGCGCATGAAATGGCGAGTAAAATGCACTATTAAACTTCTAGGGCATTGCGAACAGAGACCCGATTAGATCATTTTACATTAAGGTTAATATAAGTATTCAGGGAACTTCTATCACATTTGTTCAATTTACGTCGCTCCTATTTCAGACAGCTTATTGGGCTAAGCGGCATCTCAAAGCGCATGAAATGACGAGTAAAATGCACTATTAAACTTCTAGGGTAGGGCAATCAGAGACCCGATTAGATTATTTTATATTATGGTTAATTTAAGAATTCAGCAAAATTCTATCACATTTGTTCAATTTACGTCGTTCCTATTTCAGATAGCATACTGGGCTAGGCGGCAACTTAAAGCGCGCGGAATGGCGAGTAAAATGCACTATTAAACTTCTATGATAGGGCAATCAGAGACCTGATTAGATCATTTTATGTTATGGTTAATTTAAGAATTCAGCGAAATTCTATCACATTTGTTCAATTTACATCGCTCCTATTTCAGATAGCGTATTGGGCTAAGCGGCATCTCAATGCGCATGAAATGGCCAGTAAAATGCACTATTAAACTTCTAGGATAAGGCAAACGGAGACCCGATTAGACCATTTCATATTACGGTTAATATAAGAATTCAGCGTGATTCTATCGCATTTGTTCATCTTACGTCACTCCTATTTCAGATAGCGTACTGGGCTAGGCGGCATCCTAAAGCGCGTGGAATGGCGAGCAAAATGCACTCTTAATCTTCTATGATAGGGCAATCAGAGACCCGATTAGATCATTTTATATTACGGTTAATATAAGAATTCAGCGAAATTCTATCACATTTGTTCAATTTACGTCGCTCCTATTTCAGATAGCGTATTGGGCTAAGCGGCATCTCAAAGCGCATGAAATGGCGAGTAAAATGCACTATTAAACTTCTAGGGTAAGGGAAACAGAGACCCGATTAGATCATTTTATATTACGGTTAATATAAGAATTCAGCGTAATTCTATCACATTTGTTCAACATGCGTCGCTCCTATTTCAGACAGTGTACTGGGCTAGGCGGCATCTTAAAGCGCGTGGAAGGGCGTGTAAAATGCACTACTAAACTTCTATGGTAGGGCAATCAGAGTCCCGTTTAGATCATTTTATGTATTGTTTAATATAAGATTTCAGGGAAATTCTATCACATTTGTTCAATTTACGTCGCTCCTATTTCAGATAGCGTATTGGGCTAAGCGGCATCTCAAAGCGTATGAAATGACGAGAGAAATGCACTATTAAACTTCTTAGGTAGGGCGAACAGAGACCCGATTAGGTCATTTCATATTATGGTTAATTACAGAATTCAGCGAAATTCTATCATATTTGTTCAATTTACGTCGCTCCTATTTCAGATAGCGTACTCGGATAGGCGGCATCTCAAAGCGCGTGGAATGGTGAGTAAAATGCACTATTAAACTTCTAGGGTAGGGCAATCAGAGACCCGATTAGATCATTTTATATTATGGTTAATTTAAGAATTCAGCAAAATTCTATCACATTTGTTCAATTTACGTCGCTCCTATTTCAGATAGCGTATTGGGCTAAGCGGCATCTCAAAGCGCAAGAAATGGCGAGTAAAATGCACTACTAAACTTCTAGGGTAGGGCAAACAGAGACCCCATTAGATCATTTTATATTATGGTTAATTTAAGAATTCAGCGAAATTCTATCACATTTGTTCAATTTACGTTGCTCCTATTTCAGATAGCGTACTGGGCGAGGCGGCATCTTAAAGCGCATGCAATGACGAGTAAAATGCACTATTAATCTTCTATGATAGGGCAATCAGAGACCCGATTAAATCATCTTATATTTTGGTTAATATAAGCATTCAGCGAAATTCTATCACATTTGTTCAATTTACGTCGTTCCTATTTCAGATAGCGTACTGGGCTAGGCGGCATCTTAAAGCGCGAGGAATGGCGAGTAAAATGCACTATTAAACTTCTTGGGTAGGGAGAACAGAGACCCGATTAGGTCATTTCATATTATGGTTAATTACAGAATTCAGCGAAATTCTATCACATTTGTTCAATTTACGTCGCTCCTATTTCAGATAGCGTACTCGGATAGGCGGCATCTTAAAGCGCGTGGAATGGTGAGTAAAATGCACTATTAAACTTCTAGGGTAGGGCAATCAGAGACCCGATTAGATCATTTTATATTATGGTTAATATAAGAAGTCAACGAAATTCTATCACATTTGTTTAATTTACGTCGCTCCTATTTCAGATAGCGTATTGGGCTAAGCGGCATCTCAAAGCGCATGAAATGGCGAGTAAAATGCACTATTAAACTTCTAGGGTAGGGCAATCAGAGACCCGATTAGATCATTTTATATTTTGGTTAATATAAGAATCCAGCGAAATTCTATCACATTTGTTCAATTTACGTCGCTCCTATTTCAGATAGCGTATTTGGCTAAGCGGCATCTCAAAGCGCATGGAATGGCGAGTGAAATGCACTATTAAACTTCTAGGGTAGGTCGAACAGAGACCCGAATAGATCATTTTATATTACGGTTAATATAAGAATTCAGCGTAATTCTATCACATTTGTTCAACTAACGTCGCTCCTATTTCAGATAGCGTACTGCGCTAGGCGGCATCTTAAAGCGCGTGGAACGGCGAGTAAAATGCACTACTAAACTTCTATGATAGGGCAATCAGAGTTCCGAATAGATCATTTTATATTCTGTTTACTATAACATTTCAGGGAAATTCTATCACATTTGTTCAATTTACGTCGCTCCTATTTCAGATAGCGTATTGGGCTAAGCGGCATCTCAAAGCGCAAGAAATGGCGAGTAAAATGCACTATTAAGCTTCTAGGGTTGGGCACATAGAGACCCGATTAGATCATTTTATATTATGGTTAATTTAAGAATTCAGCGAAATTCTATCACATTTGTTCATTTTACGTCGCTCCTATTTCAGATAGCGTATTGGGCTATGCGGCATCTCAAAGCGCATGAAATGACGAGAGTAATGCACTATTAAACTTCTTGGGTAGGGCGAACAGAGACCCGATTACATCATTTTATATTATGGTTAATTTAAGAATTCAGCAAAATTCTATCACATTTGTTCAATTTACGTCGCTCCTATTTCAGATAGCGTACTGGGCTATGCGGTATCTTAAAGCGCGTGGAATGGCGAGTAAAATGCACTATTAAACTTCTATGATAGGGCAATCAGAGACCCGATTAGATCATTTTATATTTTGGTTAATATAAGAATTCAGCGAAATTCTATCACATTTGTTCAATTTACATCGCTCCTATTTCAGATACCGACTTGTGCTAAGCGGCATCTCAAAGCGCAAGAAATGGCGAGTAAAATGCACTATTAAACTTCTAGGGTAGGGCAAACAGAGACCCGATTAGATCATTTTATATTACGGTTAATATAAGAATTCAGCGTAATTCTGTGACATTTGTTCAACTTACGTAGCTCCTATTTCAGATAGCGTACTGAGCTAGGCGGCAACTTAAAGCGCGTGGAATGGTGAGTAAAATGCACTATTAAACTTCTAGGGTAGGGCAATCAGAGACCCGATTAGATCATTTTATATTACGGTTAACATAAGAATTCAGCGAAATTCTATCACATTTGTTCAATTTACGTCGCTCCTATTTCAGATAGCGAATTGGGCTAAGCGGCATCTCAACGCGCATGGAATGGCGAGTGAAATGCACTATTAAACTTCTAGGGTAGGGCGAACAGACACCCGAATAGATCATTTTATATTACGGTTAATATAAGAATTCAGCGTAATTCTATCACACTTGTTCAACTAACGTCGCTCCTATTTCAGATAGCGTACTGGGCTAGGCGGTATCTTAAAGCGCGTGGAATGGCGAGTAAAATGCACTATTAAACTTCTAGGATAAGGCAAACGGAGACCCGATTAGACCATTTTATATTACGGTTAATATAAGAATTCAGCGTTATTCTATCACATTTGTTCAACTTACGTCGCTCCTATTTCAGAAAGCGTACTCGGATAGGCGGCATCTTAAAGCGCGTGGAATGGCGAGTAAAATGCACTATTAAACTTCTCGGGTAATGCAAACAGAGACCCGATTAGATCATTTTATATTACGGTTAATATAAGATTTCAGGGAAATTCTATCACATTTGTTCAATTTACGTCGCTCCTATTTCAGATAGCTATTGGGCTAAGCGGCATCTCAAAGCGCATGAAATGACGAGAGAAATGCACTATTAAACTTCTTGGGTAGGGCGAACAGAGACCCGATTACATCATTTTATATTATGGTTAATATAAGAATTCAGCGAAATTCTATCACATTTGTTCAATTTGCGTCGCTCCTATTTCAGATAGCGTATTGGGCTAAGCGGCATCTCAAAGCGCATGAAATGACGAATAAAATGCACTATTAAGCGTGTACGCTAGGGCGTACAGAGACCCGATTAGATCATTTAACATTATGGTTAATAAAAGAATTCAGCGAAATTCTATCACATTTGTTCAATTTACGTCGCTCCTATTTCAGATAGCGTACTGGGCTAGGCGGCATCTCAAAGCGCATGAAATGACGAGTAAAATGCTCTATTAAACTTCTAGGGTAGGGCAAACAGAGACCCGATTAGGTCATTTCATATTATGGTTAATTTAAGAATTCAGCGAAATTCTATCACATTTGTTCAAGTTACATCGCTCCTATTTCAGATAGCTTATTGGGCTAAGCGGCATCTCAAAGCGCATGAAATGGCGAGTAAAATGCACTATTAAACTTCTAGGATAAGGCAAACAGAGACCCGATTAGATCATTTTATATTACGGTTAATATAAGAATTCAGCGTAATTCTATCACATTTGTTCAATTTACATCGCTCCTATTTCAGATAGCGTACCCGGATAGGCGGCATCTTAAAGCGCGAGGAATGGCGAGTAAAATGCACTATTAAACTTCTATGATAGGGCAATCAGAGACCCGATTAGATCACTTTATATTTTGGTTAATATAAGAATTCAGCGAAATTCTATCACATTTGTTCAATTTACATCGCTCCTATTTCAGATAGTGACTTGTGCTAAGCGGCATCTCAAAGCGCAAGAAATGGCGAGTAAAATGCACTATTAAACTTCTAGGGTAGGGCAAACAGAGACCACATTAGATCATTTTATATTATGGTTAATTTAAGAATTCAGCGAAATTCTCTCCCATTTGTTCAATTTACGTCGCTGATATTTCAGATAGCGTACTGGGCTAAGCGGCATCTCAAAGCGCAAGAAATGGCGAGTAAAATGCACTATTAAACTTCTAGGGTCGGGCAATCAGAGACCCGATTAGATCATTTTATATTACGGTTAACATAAGAATTCAGCGAAATTCTATCACATTTGTTCAATTTACGTCGCTCCTATTTCAGATAGCGTATTGGGCTAAGCGGCATCTCAAAGCGCATGGAATGGCGAGTGAAATGCACTATTAAACTTCTAGGGTAGGGCGAACAGACACCCGAATAGATCATTTTATATTACGGTTAATATAAGAATTCAGCGTTATTCTATCACATTTGTTCAACTTACGTCGCTCCTATTTCAGATAGCGTACTCGGATAGGCGGCATCTTAAAGCGCGTGGAAAGGCGAGTAAAATGCACTATTATACTTCGAGGGTAATGCAAACAGAGACCCGATTAGATCATTTTATATTACGGTTAATATAAGATTTCAGGGAAATTCTATCACATTTGTTCAATTTACGTCGCTCCTATTTCAGATAGCTATTGGGCTAAGCGGCATCTCAAAGCGCATGAAATGGCGAGTAAAATGCAGTATTAAACTTCTATGGTAATGCAAACAGAGACCCGATTAGATCATTTTATATTACGGTTAATATAAGAATTGAACGTAATTCTATCACATTTGTTCAACATACGTCGCTCCTATTTCAGATAGTGTACTGGGCTAGGCGGCATCTTAAAGCGCGTGGAAGGGCGAGTAAAATGCACTACTAAACTTCTATGATAGGGCAATCAGAGTCCCGTTTAGATCATTTTATATTTTGTTTAATATAAGATTTCAGGGAAATTCTATCACATTTGTTCAATTTACGTCGCTCCTATTTCAGATAGCTATTGGGCTAAGCGGCATCTCAAAGCGCATGAAATGACGAGAGAAATGCACTATTAAACTTCTTGGGTAGGGCGAACAGAGACCCGATTACATCATTTTATATTATGGTTAATATAAGAATTCAGCGATATTCTATCGCATTTGTTCAATTTGCGTCGCTCCTATTTCAGATACCGTATTGGGCTATGCGGCATCTCAAAGCGCATGAAATGACGAATAAAATGCACTATTAAGCTTCTACGCTAGGGCGAACAGAGACCCGATTAGATCATTTAACATTATGGTAAATAAAAGAATTCAGCGAAATTCTATCACATTTGTTCAATTTACGTCGCTCCTATTTCAGATAGCGTACTGGGCTAGGCGGCATCTCAAAGCGCATGAAATGACGAGTAAAATGCTCTATTAAACTTCTAGGGTAGGGCAAACAGAGACCCGATTAGGTCATTTCATATTATGGTTAATTTAAGAATTCAGCGAAATTCTATCACATTTGTTCAAGTTACATCGCTCCTATTTCAGATAGCTTATTGGGCTAAGCGGCATCTCAAAGCGCATGAAATGGCGAGTAAAATGCACTATTAAACTTCTAGGATAAGGCAAACAGAGACCCGATTAGATCATTTTATATTACGGTTAATATAAGAATTCAGCGTAATTCTGTCACATTTGTTCAAGTTACGTAGCTCCTATTTCAGATAGCGTACTGGGCTAGGCGGCAACTTAAACCGCGTGGAATGACGAGTAAAATGCACTATTAAACTTCTATGATAGGGCAATCAGAGACCCGATTAGTTCATTTTATATTTTGGTTAATATAAGAATCCAGCGAAATTCTATCACATTTGTTCAATTTACGTCGCTCCTATTTCAGATAGCGTATTGGGCTAAGCGGCATCTCAAAGCGCACGAAAGGGCGAGTAAAATGCACTATTAAACTTCTAGGGTGGGGCAATCAGAGACCCGATAAGATCATTTTACATTAAGGTTAAAATAAGAATTCAGCGAAATTCTATCACATTTGTTCAATTTACGTCGCTCCTATTTCAGATAGCGTATTGGGCTAAGCTGCATATCAAAGCGCAAGAAATGGCTCGTACAATGCACTATTCAACTTCTAGGGTAGGGCAAACAGAGACCAGATTAGATCATTTTATATTTTGGTTAATATAAGAATTCAGCGAAATCCTATCACATTTGTTCATTTTACGTCGCTCCTATTTCAGATAGCGTATTGGGCTATGCGGCATCTCAAAGCGCATGAAATGACGAGAGTAATGCACTATTAAACTTCTTGGGTAGGGCGAACAGAGACCCGATTACATCATTTTATATTATGGTTAATTTAAGAATTCAGCAAAATTCTATCACATTTGTTCAATTTACGTCGCTCCTATTTCAGATAGCGTACTGGGCTATGCGGTATCTTAAAGCGCGTGGAATGGCGAGTAAAATGCACTATTAAACTTCTATGATAGGGCAATCAGAGACCCGATTAGATCATTTTATATTTTGGTTAATATAAGAATTCAGCGAAATTCTATCACATTTGTTCAATTTACATCGCTCCTATTTCAGATACCGACTTGTGCTAAGCGGCATCTCAAAGCGCAAGAAATGGCGAGTAAAATGCACTATTAAACTTCTAGGGTAGGGCAAACAGAGACCCGATTAGATCATTTTATATTACGGTTAATATAAGAATTCAGCGTAATTCTGTGACATTTGTTCAACTTACGTAGCTCCTATTTCAGATAGCGTACTGAGCTAGGCGGCAACTTAAAGCGCGTGGAATGGTGAGTAAAATGCACTATTAAACTTCTAGGGTAGGGCAATCAGAGACCCGATTAGATCATTTTATATTACGGTTAACATAAGAATTCAGCGAAATTCTATCACATTTGTTCAATTTACGTCGCTCCTATTTCAGATAGCGAATTGGGCTAAGCGGCATCTCAACGCGCATGGAATGGCGAGTGAAATGCACTATTAAACTTCTAGGGTAGGGCGAACAGACACCCGAATAGATCATTTTATATTACGGTTAATATAAGAATTCAGCGTAATTCTATCACACTTGTTCAACTAACGTCGCTCCTATTTCAGATAGCGTACTGGGCTAGGCGGTATCTTAAAGCGCGTGGAATGGCGAGTAAAATGCACTATTAAACTTCTAGGATAAGGCAAACGGAGACCCGATTAGACCATTTTATATTACGGTTAATATAAGAATTCAGCGTTATTCTATCACATTTGTTCAACTTACGTCGCTCCTATTTCAGAAAGCGTACTCGGATAGGCGGCATCTTAAAGCGCGTGGAATGGCGAGTAAAATGCACTATTAAACTTCTCGGGTAATGCAAACAGAGACCCGATTAGATCATTTTATATTACGGTTAATATAAGATTTCAGGGAAATTCTATCACATTTGTTCAATTTACGTCGCTCCTATTTCAGATAGCTATTGGGCTAAGCGGCATCTCAAAGCGCATGAAATGACGAGAGAAATGCACTATTAAACTTCTTGGGTAGGGCGAACAGAGACCCGATTACATCATTTTATATTATGGTTAATATAAGAATTCAGCGAAATTCTATCACATTTGTTCAATTTGCGTCGCTCCTATTTCAGATAGCGTATTGGGCTAAGCGGCATCTCAAAGCGCATGAAATGACGAATAAAATGCACTATTAAGCTTGTACGCTAGGGCGTACAGAGACCCGATTAGATCATTTAACATTATGGTTAATAAAAGAATTCAGCGAAATTCTATCACATTTGTTCAATTTACGTCGCTCCTATTTCAGATAGCGTACTGGGCTAGGCGGCATCTCAAAGCGCATGAAATGACGAGTAAAATGCTCTATTAAACTTCTAGGGTAGGGCAAACAGAGACCCGATTAGGTCATTTCATATTATGGTTAATTTAAGAATTCAGCGAAATTCTATCACATTTGTTCAAGTTACATCGCTCCTATTTCAGATAGCTTATTGGGCTAAGCGGCATCTCAAAGCGCATGAAATGGCGAGTAAAATGCACTATTAAACTTCTAGGATAAGGCAAACAGAGACCCGATTAGATCATTTTATATTACGGTTAATATAAGAATTCAGCGTAATTCTGTCACATTTGTTCAAGTTACGTTGCTCCTATTTCAGATAGCGTACTGGGCTAGGCGGCAACTTAAACCGCGTGGCATGGCGAGTAAAATGCACTATTAAACTTCTATGATAGGGCAATCAGAGACCCGATTAGTTCATTTTATGTTTTGGTTAATATAAGAATCCAGCGAAATTCTATCACATTTGTTCAATTTACGTCGCTCCTATTTCAGATAGCTTATTGGGCTAAGCGGCATCGCAAAGCGCATGAATTGACGAGTGAAATGCACTATTAAACTTCTTGGGTAGGGCGAACAAAGACCCGATTAGATCATTTTACATTAAGGTTAATATAAGAATTCAGCGAAATTCTATCACATTTGTTCAATTTACATCGCTCCTATTTCAGATAGCGACTTGTGCTAAGCGGCATCTCAAAGCGCAGGAAATGGCGAGTAAAATGCACTATTAAACTTCTAGGGTAGGGTAAACAGAGACCCCATTAGATCATTTTATATTATGGTTAATTTAAGAATTCAGCGAAATTATCTCACATTTGTTCAATTTACGTCGCTGATATTTCAGATAGCGTATTGGGCTAAGCGGCATCTCAAAGCGCAAGAAATGGCGAGTAAAATGCACTATTAAACTTTTAGGGTAGGGCAAACAGAGACCCGATTAGGTCATTTCATATTATGGTTAATTTAAGAATTCAGAAAAATTCTATCACATTTGTTCAATTTACGTCGCTCCTATTTCAGATAGCGTACCCGGATAGGCAGCATCTTAAAGCGCGAGGAATGGCGAGTAAAATGCACTATTAAACTTCTATGATAGCGCAATCACAGACCCGATTAGATCACTTTATATTTTGGTTAATATAAGAATTCAGCGAAATTCTCTCACATTTGTTCAATTTACATCGCTCCTATTTCAGATAGCGACTTGTGCTAAGCGGCATCTCAAAGCGCAAGAAATGGCGAGTAAAATGCACTATTAAACTTCTAGGGTAGGGCAAACAGAGACCACATTAGATCATTTTATATTATGGTTAATTTAAGAATTCAGCGAAATTCTCTCCCATTTGTTCAATTTACGTCGCTGATATTTCAGATAGCGTATTGGGCTAAGCGGCATCTCAAAGCGCAAGAAATGGCGAGTAAAATGCACTATTAAACTTCTAGGGTAGGGCAATCAGAGACCCGATTAGATCATTTTATATTACGGTTAACATAAGAATTCAGCGAAATTCTATCACATTTGTTCAATTTACGTCGCTCCTATTTCAGATAGCGTATTGGGCTAAGCGGCATCTCAAAGCGCATGGAATGGCGAGTGAAATGCACTATTAAACTTCTAGGGTAGGGCGAACAGACACCCGAATAGATCATTTTATATTACGGTTAATATAAGAATTCAGCGTTATTCTATCACATTTGTTCAACTTACGTCGGTCCTATTTCAGAAAGCGTACTGGGCTAGGCGGCATCTCAAAGCGCGTGGAATGGCGAGTAAAATGCACTTTTAAACATCTATGATAGGGCAATCAGAGACCCGATTAGATCATTTTATATTTTGGTTAATATAAGAATTCAGCGAAATTCTATCACATTTGTTCAATTTACGTCGCTCCTATTTCGGATAGCGTATTGGGCTAAGCTGCATCTCAAAGCGCAAGAAATGGCTCGTAAAATGCACTATTAAACTTCCAGGGTAGGGCAATCAGAGACCCGATTAGATCATTTTATATTATGGTTAATTTAAGAATTCAGCAAAATTCTATCACATTTGTTCAATTTACGTCGTTCCTATTTCAGATAGCGTATTGGGCTAAGCGGCATCTCAAAGCGCATGAAATGGCGAGTAAAATGCACTATTAAACTTCTAGGGTAAGGGAAACAGAGACCCGATTAGATCATTTTATATTACGGTTAATATAAGAATTCAGCGTAATTCTATCACATTTGTTCAATTTACGTCGCTCCTATTTCGGATAGCGTATTGGGCTAAGCTGCATCTCAAAGCGCAAGAAATGGCTCGTAAAATGCACTATTAAACTTCTAGGGTAGGGCAATCAGAGACCAGATTAGATCATTTTATATTATGGTTAATTTAAGAATTCAGCAAAATTCTATCACATTTGTTCAATTTACGTCGTTCCTATTTCAGATAGCATACTGGGCTAGGCGGCATCTTAAAGCGCGTGGAATGGCGAGTAAAATGCACTATTAAACTTCCAGGGTAGGGCAATCAGAGACCCGATTAGATCATTTTATATTATGGTTAATTTAAGAATTCAGCAAAATTCTATCACATTTGTTCAATTTACGTCGTTCCTATTTCAGATAGCGTATTGGGCTAAGCGGCATCTCAAAGCGCATGAAATGGCGAGTAAAATGCACTATTAAACTTCTAGTGTAAGGGAAACAGAGACCCGATTAGATCATTTTATATTACGGTTAATATAAGAATTCAGCGTAATTCTATCACATTTGTTCAACATGCGTCGCTCCTATTTCAGATAGTGTACTGGGCTAGGCGGCATCTTAAAGCGCGTGGAAGGGCGAGTAAAATGCACTATTAAACTTCCAGGGTAGGGCAATCAGAGACCCGATTAGATCATT
Organism: Macropis europaea; assembly: GCA_916610135.2. Lineage (NCBI taxonomy): Eukaryota > Metazoa > Arthropoda > Insecta > Hymenoptera > Melittidae > Macropis > Macropis europaea. Next base: position 26,499 of record CAKAJE020001566.1, read on the forward strand.
TTATATTATGGTTAATTTAAGAATTCAGCAAAATTCTATGACATTTGTTCAATTTACGTCGTTCCTATTTCAGATAGCGTATTGGGCTAAGCGGCATCTCAAAGCGCATGAAATGGCGAGTAAAATGCACTATTAAACTTCTAGGGTAAGGGAAACAGAGACCCGATTAGATCATTTTATATTACGGTTAATATAAGAATTCAGCGTAATTCTATCACATTTGTTCAACATGCGTCGCTCCTATTTCAGACAGTGTACTGGGCCAGGCGGCATCTTAAAGCGCGTGGAAGGGCGAGTAAAATGCACTACTAAACTTCTATGGTAGGGCAATCAGAGTCCCGTTTAGATCATTTTATGTATTGTTTAATATAAGATTTCAGGGAAATTCTATCACATTTGTTCAATTTACGTCGCTCCTATTTCAGATAGCGTATTGGGCTAAGCGGCATCTCAAAGCGTATGAAATGACGAGAGAAATGCACTATTAAACTTCTTGGGTAGGGCGAACAGAGACCCGATTAGGTCATTTCATATTATGGTTAATTACAGAATTCAGCGAAATTCTATCACATTTGTTCAATTTACGTCGCTCCTATTTCAGATAGCGTACTCGGATAGGCGGCATCTTAAAGCGCGTGGAATGGTGAGTAAAACGCACTATTAAACTTCTAGGGTAGGGCAATCAGAGACCAGATTAGATCATTTTATATTATGGTTAATTTAAGAATTCAGCAAAATTCTATCACATTTGTTCAATTTACGTCGTTCCTATTTCAGATAGCATACTGGGCTAGGCGGCATCTTAAAGCGCGTGGAATGGCGAGTAAAATGCACTATTAAACTTCCAGGGTAGGGCAATCAGAGACCCGATTAGATCATTTTATATTATGGTTTATTTAAGAATTCAGCAAAATTCTATCACATTTGTTCAATTTACGTCGTTCCTATTTCAGATAGCGTATTGGGCTAAGCGGCATCTCAAAGCGCATGAAATGGCGAGTAAAATGCACTATTAAACTTCTAGGGTAAGGGAAACAGAGACCCGATTAGATCATTTTATATTACGGTTAATATAAGAATTCAGCGTAATTCTATCACATTTGTTCAACATGCGTCGCTCCTATTTCAGATAGTGTACTGGGCTAGGCGGCATCTTAAAGCGCGTGGAAGGGCGAGTAAAATGCACTATTAAACTTCCAGGGTAGGGCAATCAGAGACCCGATTAGATCATTTTATATTATGGTTAATTTAAGAATTCAGCAAAATTCTATCACATTTGTTCAATTTACGTCGTTCCTATTTCAGATAGCGTATTGGGCTAAGCGGCATCTCAAAGCGCATGAAATGGCGAGTAAAATGCACTATTAAACTTCTAGGGTAGGGCAAACAGAGACCACATTAGATCATTTTATATTATGGTTAATTTAAGAATTCAGCGAAATTCTCTCCCATTTGTTCAATTTACGTCGCTGATATTTCAGATAGCGTACTGGGCTAAGCGGCATCTCAAAGCGCAAGAAATGGCGAGTAAAATGCACTATTAAACTTCTAGGGTAGGGCAATCAGAGACCCGATTAGATCATTTTATATTACGGTTAACATAAGAATTCAGCGAAATTCTATCACATTTGCTCAATTTACGTCGCTCCTATTTCAGATAGCGTATTGGGCTAAGCGGCATCTCAAAGCGCATGGAATGGCGAGTGAAATGCACTATTAAACTTCTAGGGTAGGGCGAACAGACACCCGAATAGATCATTTTATATTACGGTTAATATAAGAATTCAGCGTTATTCTATCACATTTGTTCAACTTACGTCGCTCCTATTTCAGAAAGCGTACTGGGCTAGGCGGCATCTCAAAGCGCGTGGAATGGCGAGTAAAATGCACTCTTAAACATCTATGATAGGGCAATCAGAGACCCGATTAGATCATTTTATATTTTGGTTAATATAAGAATTCAGCGAAATTCTATCACATTTGTTCAATTTACGTCGCTCCTATTTCGGATAGCGTATTGGGCTAAGCTGCATCTCAAAGCGCAAGAAATGGCTCGTAAAATGCACTATTAAACTTCTAGGGTAGGGCAATCAGAGACCAGATTAGATCATTTTATATTATGGTTAATTTAAGAATTCAGCAAAATTCTATCACATTTGTTCAATTTACGTCGTTCCTATTTCAGATAGCATACTGGGCTAGGCGGCATCTTAAAGCGCGTGGAATGGCGAGTAAAATGCACTATTAAACTTCCAGGGTAGGGCAATCAGAGACCCGATTAGATCATTTTATATTATGGTTAATTTAAGAATTCAGCAAAATTCTATCACATTTGTTCAATTTACGTCGTTCCTATTTCAGATAGCGTATTGGGCTAAGCGGCATCTCAAAGCGCATGAAATGGCGAGTAAAATGCACTATTAAACTTCTAGGGTAAGGGAAACAGAGACCCGATTAGATCATTTTATATTACGGTTAATATAAGAATTCAGCGTAATTCTATCACATTTGTTCAACATGCGTCGCTCCTATTTCAGATAGTGTACTGGGCTAGGCGGCATCTTAAAGCGCGTGGAAGGGCGAGTAAAATGCACTATTAAACTTCCAGGGTAGGGCAATCAGAGACCCGATTAGATCATTTTATATTATGGTTAATTTAAGAATTCAGCAAAATTCTATCACATTTGTTCAATTTACGTCGTTCCTATTTCAGATAGCGTATTGGGCTAAGCGGCATCTCAAAGCGCATGAAATGGCGAGTAAAATGCACTATTAAACTTCTAGGGTAAGGGAAACAGAGACCCGATTAGATCATTTTATATTACGGTTAATATAAGAATTCAGCGTAATTCTATCACATTTGTTCAACATGCGTCGCTCCTATTTCAGACAGTGTACTGGGCCAGGCGGCATCTTAAAGCGCGTGGAAGGGCGAGTAAAATGCACTACTAAACTTCTATGGTAGGGCAATCAGAGTCCCGTTTAGATCATTTTATGTATTGTTTAATATAAGATTTCAGGGAAATTCTATCACATTTGTTCAATTTACGTCGCTCCTATTTCAGATAGCGTATTGGGCTAAGCGGCATCTCAAAGCGTATGAAATGACGAGAGAAATGCTCTATTAAACTTCTTGGGTAGGGTGAACAGAGACCCGATTAGGTCATTTCATATTATGGTTAATTACAGAATTCAGCGAAATTCTATCACATTTGTTCAATTTACGTCGCTCCTATTTCAGATAGCGTACTCGGATAGGCGGCATCTTAAAGCGCGTGGAATGGTGAGTAAAATGCACTATTAAACTTCTAGGGTAGGGCAATCAGAGACCCGATTAGATCATTTTATATTATGGTTAATATAAGAATTCAGCGAAATTCTATCACATTTGTTTAATTTACGTCGCTCCTATTTCAGATAGCGTATTGGGCTAAGCGGCATCTCAAAGCGCATGAAATGGCGAGTAAAATGCACTATTAAACTTCTAGGGTAGGGCAATCAGAGACCCGATTAGATCATTTTATATTACGGTTAATATAAGAATTCAGCGTAATTCTATCACATTTGTTCAACTAACGTCGCTCCTATTTCAGATAGCGTACTGCGCTAGGCGGCATCTTAAAGCGCGTGGAACGGCGAGTAAAATGCACTACTAAACTTCTATGATAGGGCAATCAGAGTTCCGAATAGATCATTTTATATTCTGTTTACTATAACATTTCAGGGAAATTCTATCACATTTGTTCAATTTACGTCGCTCCTATTTCAGATAGCGTATTGGGCTAAGCGGCATCTCAAAGCGCAAGAAATGGCGAGTAAAATGCACTATTAAGCTACTAGGGTTGGGCACATAGAGACCCGATTAGATCATTTTATATTATGGTTAATTTAAGAATTCAGCGAAATCCTATCACATTTGTTCATTTTACGTCGCTCCTATTTCAGATAGCGTTTTGGGCTAAGCGGCATCTCAAAGCGCATGAAATGGCGAGTAAAATGCACTATTAAACTTCTAGGATAAGGCAAACAGAGACCCGATTAGATCATTTTATATTACAGTTAATATAAGAATTCAGCGTAATTCTGTGACATTTGTTCAACTTACGTAGCTCCTATTTCAGATAGCGTACTGAGCTAGGCGGCAACTTAAAGCGCGTGGAATGGTGAGTAAAATGCACTATTAAACTTCTAGGGTAGGGCAATCAGCGACCCGATTAGATCATTTTATATTACGGTTAACATAAGAATTCAGCGAAATTCTATCACATTTGTTCAATTTACGTCGCTCCTATTTCAGATAGCGTATTGGGCTAAGCGGCATCTCAAAGCGCATGGAATGGCGAGTGAAATGCATTATTAAAATTCTAGGGTAGGGCGAACAGACACCCGAATAGATCATTTTATATACGGTTAATATAAGAATTCAGCGTAATTCTATCACATTTGTTCAACTAACGTCTCTCCTATTTCAGATAGCGTACTGGACTAGGCTTCATCTTAAAGCGCGTGGAAGGGCGAGTAAAATGCACTTCTAAACTTCTATGATAGGGCAATGAGAGTTCCGAATAGATCATTTTATATTTTGTTTACTATAACATTTCAGGGAAATTCTATCACATTTGTTCAATTTACGTCGCTCCTATTTCAGATAGCGTATTGGGCTAAGCGGCATCTCAAAGCGCAAGAAATGGCGAGTAAAATGCACTATTAAGCTTCTAGGGTTGGGCACATAGAGACCCGGTTAGATCATTTTACATTATGGTTAATTTAAGAATTCAGCGAAATCCTATCACATTTGTTCATTTTACGTCGCTCCTATTTCAGATAGCGCATTGTGCTAAGCGGCATCTCAAAGCGCAAGAAATGGCGAGTAAAATGCACTAATAAACTTCTAGGATAAGGCAAACGGAGACCCGATTAGACCATTTTATATTACGGTTAATATAAGAATTCAGCGTTATTCTATCACATTTGTTCAACTTACGTCGCTCCTATTTCAGATAGCGTACTCGGATAGGCGGCATCTTAAAGCGCGTGGAAAGGCGAGTAAAATGCACTATTATACTTCGAGGGTAATGCAAACAGAGACCCGATTAGATCATTTTATATTACGGTTAATATAAGATTTCAGGGAAATTCTATCACATTTGTTCAATTTACGTCGCTCCTATTTCAGATAGCTATTGGGCTAAGCGGCATCTCAAAGCGCATGAAATGGCGAGTAAAATGCAGTATTAAACTTCTATGGTAATGCAAACAGAGACCCGATTAGATCATTTTATATTACGGTTAATATAAGAATTGAACGTAATTCTATCACATTTGTTCAACATACGTCGCTCCTATTTCAGATAGTGTACTGGGCTAGGCGGCATCTTAAAGCGCGTGGAAGGGCGAGTAAAATGCACTACTAAACTTCTATGATAGGGCAATCAGAGTCCCGTTTAGATCATTTTATATTTTGTTTAATATAAGATTTCAGGGAAATTCTATCACATTTGTTCAATTTACGTCGCTCCTATTTCAGATAGCTATTGGGCTAAGCGGCATCTCAAAGCGCATGAAATGACGAGAGAAATGCACTATTAAACTTCTTGGGTAGGGCGAACAGAGACCCGATTACATCATTTTATATTATGGTTAATATAAGAATTCAGCGATATTCTATCGCATTTGTTCAATTTGCGTCGCTCCTATTTCAGATACCGTATTGGGCTATGCGGCATCTCAAAGCGCATGAAATGACGAATAAAATGCACTATTAAGCTTCTACGCTAGGGCGAACAGAGACCCGATTAGATCATTTAACATTATGGTAAATAAAAGAATTCAGCGAAATTCTATCACATTTGTTCAATTTACGTCGCTCCTATTTCAGATAGCGTACTGGGCTAGGCGGCATCTCAAAGCGCATGAAATGACGAGTAAAATGCTCTATTAAACTTCTAGGGTAGGGCAAACAGAGACCCGATTAGGTCATTTTATATTATGGTTAATTTAAGAATTCAGCGAAATTCTATCACATTTGTTCAAGTTACATCGCTCCTATTTCAGATAGCTTATTGGGCTAAGCGGCATCTCAAAGCGCATGAAATGGCGAGTAAAATGCACTATTAAACTTCTAGGATAAGGCAAACAGAGACCCGATTAGATCATTTTATATTACGGTTAATATAAGAATTCAGCGTAATTCTGTCACATTTGTTCAAGTTACGTAGCTCCTATTTCAGATAGCGTACTGGGCTAGGCGGCAACTTAAACCGCGTGGAATGACGAGTAAAATGCACTATTAAACTTCTATGATAGGGCAATCAGAGACCCGATTAGTTCATTTTATATTTTGGTTAATATAAGAATCCAGCGAAATTCTATCACATTTGTTCAATTTACGTCGCTCCTATTTCAGATAGCGTATTGGGCTAAGCGGCATCTCAAAGCGCACGAAAGGGCGAGTAAAATGCACTATTAAACTTCTAGGGTGGGGCAATCAGAGACCCGATAAGATCATTTTACATTAAGGTTAAAATAAGAATTCAGCGAAATTCTATCACATTTGTTCAATTTACGTCGCTCCTATTTCAGATAGCGTATTGGGCTAAGCTGCATATCAAAGCGCAAGAAATGGCTCGTACAATGCACTATTCAACTTCTAGGGTAGGGCAAACAGAGACCAGATTAGATCATTTTATATTTTGGTTAATATAAGAATTCAGCGAAATTCTATCACGTTTGTTCAATTTACGTCGCTCCTATTTCAGATAGCGTATTGGGCTAAGAGGCATCTCAAAGCGCATGAAATGGCGAGTAAAATGCAGTATTAAACTTCTATGGTAATGCAAACAGAGACCCGAATAGATCATTTTATATTACGGTTAATATAAGAATTCAGCGTAATTCTATCACATTTGTTCAACTAACGTCGCTCCTATTTCAGATAGCGTACTGCGCTAGGCGGCATCTTAAAGCGCGTGGAACGGCGAGTAAAATGCACTACTAAACTTCTATGATAGGGCAATCAGAGTTCCGAATAGATCATTTTATATTCTGTTTACTATAACATTTCAGGGAAATTCTATCACATTTGTTCAATTTACGTCGCTCCTATTTCAGATAGCGTATTGGGCTAAGCGGCATCTCAAAGCGCAAGAAATGGCGAGTAAAATGCACTATTAAGCTTCTAGGGTTGGGCACATAGAGACCCGATTAGATCATTTTATATTATGGTTAATTTAAGAATTCAGCGAAATCCTATCACATTTGTTCATTTTACGTCGCTCCTATTTCAGATAGCGTATTGGGCTATGCGGCATCTCAAAGCGCATGAAATGACGAGAGTAATGCACTATTAAACTTCTTGGGTAGGGCGAACAGAGACCCGATTACATCATTTTATATTATGGTTAATTTAAGAATTCAGCAAAATTCTATCACATTTGTTCAATTTACGTCGCTCCTATTTCAGATAGCGTACTGGGCTATGCGGTATCTTAAAGCGCGTGGAATGGCGAGTAAAATGCACTATTAAACTTCTATGATAGGGCAATCAGAGACCCGATTAGATCATTTTATATTTTGGTTAATATAAGAATTCAGCGAAATTCTATCACATTTGTTCAATTTACATCGCTCCTATTTCAGATAGCGACTTGTGCTAAGCGGCATCTCAAAGCGCAAGAAATGGCGAGTAAAATGCACTATTAAACTTCTAGGGTAGGGCAAACAGAGACCACATTAGATCATTTTATATTATGGTTAATTTAAGAATTCAGCGAAATTCTCTCCCATTTGTTCAATTTACGTCGCTGATATTTCAGATAGCGTATTGGGCTAAGCGGCATCTCAAAGCGCAAGAAATGGCGAGTAAAATGCACTATTAAACTTCTAGGGTAGGGCAATCAGAGACCCGATTAGATCATTTTATATTACGGTTAACATAAGAATTCAGCGAAATTCTATCACATTTGTTCAATTTACGTCGCTCCTATTTCAGATAGCGTATTGGGCTAAGCGGCATCTCAAAGCGCATGGAATGGCGAGTGAAATGCACTATTAAACTTCTAGGGTAGGGCGAACAGACACCCGAATAGATCATTTTATATTACGGTTAATATAAGAATTCAGCGTTATTCTATCACATTTGTTCAACTTACGTCGGTCCTATTTCAGAAAGCGTACTGGGCTAGGCGGCATCTCAAAGCGCGTGGAATGGCGAGTAAAATGCACTCTTAAACATCTATGATAGGGCAATCAGAGACCCGATTAGATCATTTTATATTTTGGTTAATATAAGAATTCAGCGAAATTCTATCACATTTGTTCAATTTACGTCGCTCCTATTTCGGATAGCGTATTGGGCTAAGCTGCATCTCAAAGCGCAAGAAATGGCTCGTAAAATGCACTATTAAACTTCCAGGGTAGGGCAATCAGAGACCCGATTAGATCATTTTATATTATGGTTAATTTAAGAATTCAGCAAAATTCTATCACATTTGTTCAATTTACGTCGTTCCTATTTCAGATAGCATACTGGGCTAGGCGGCATCTTAAAGCGCGTGGAATGGCGAGTAAAATGCACTATTAAACTTCCAGGGTAGGGCAATCAGAGACCCGATTAGATCATTTTATATTATGGTTAATTTAAGAATTCAGCAAAATTCTATCACATTTGTTCAATTTACGTCGTTCCTATTTCAGATAGCGTATTGGGCTAAGCGGCATCTCAAAGCGCATGAAATGGCGAGTAAAATGCACTATTAAACTTCTAGGGTAAGGGAAACAGAGACCCGATTAGATCATTTTATATTACGGTTAATATAAGAATTCAGCGTAATTCTATCACATTTGTTCAACATGCGTCGCTCCTATTTCAGATAGTGTACTGGGCTAGGCGGCATCTTAAAGCGCGTGGAAGGGCGAGTAAAATGCACTATTAAACTTCCAGGGTAGGGCAATCAGAGACCCGATTAGATCATTTTATATTATGGTTAATTTAAGAATTCAGCAAAATTCTATCACATTTGTTCAATTTACGTCGTTCCTATTTCAGATAGCGTATTGGGCTAAGCGGCATCTCAAAGCGCATGAAATGGCGAGTAAAATGCACTATTAAACTTCTAGGGTAAGGGAAACAGAGACCCGATTAGATCATTTTATATTACGGTTAATATAAGAATTCAGCGTAATTCTATCACATTTGTTCAACATGCGTCGCTCCTATTTCAGACAGTGTACTGGGCCAGGCGGCATCTTAAAGCGCGTGGAAGGGCGAGTAAAATGCACTACTAAACTTCTATGGTAGGGCAATCAGAGTCCCGTTTAGATCATTTTATGTATTGTTTAATATAAGATTTCAGGGAAATTCTATCACATTTGTTCAATTTACGTCGCTCCTATTTCAGATAGCGTATTGCGCTAAGCGGCATCTCATAGCGTATGAAATGACGAGAGAAATGCACTATTAAACTTCTTGGGTAGGGCGAACAGAGACCCGATTAGGTCATTTCATATTATGGTTAATTACAGAATTCAGCGAAATTCTATCACATTTGTTCAATTTACGTCGCTCCTATTTCAGATAGCGTATTGGGCTAAGCGGCATCTCAAAGCGCATGAAATGGCGAGTAAAATGCACTATTAAACTTCTAGGGTAGGGCAATCAGAGACCCGATTAGATCATTTTATATTTTGGTTAATATAAGAATCCAGCGAAATTCTATCACATTTGTTCAATTTACGTCGCTCCTATTTCAGATAGCGTATTTGGCTAAGCGGCATCTCAAAGCGCATGGAATGGCGAGTGAAATGCACTATTAAACTTCTAGGGTAGGTCGAACAGAGACCCGAATAGATCATTTTATATTACGGTTAATATAAGAATTCAGCGTAATTCTATCACATTTGTTCAACTAACGTCGCTCCTATTTCAGATAGCGTACTGCGCTAGGCGGCATCTTAAAGCGCGTGGAACGGCGAGTAAAATGCACTACTAAACTCCTATGATAGGGCAATCAGAGTTCCGAATAGATCATTTTATATTCTGTTTACTATAACATTTCAGGGAAATTCTATCACATTTGTTCAATTTACGTCGCTCCTATTTCAGATAGCGTATTGGGCTAAGCGGCATCTCAAAGCGCAAGAAATGGCGAGTAAAATGCACTATTAAGTAATATAAATTAATTATAATTTTATATTACGGTTAATATAAGAATTCAGCGTAATTCTGTGACATTTGTTCAACTTACGTAGCTCCTATTTCAGATAGCGTACTGAGCTAGGCGGCAACTTAAAGCGCGTGGAATGGTGAGTAAAATGCACTATTAAACTTCTAGGGTAGGGCAATCAGAGACCCGATTAGATCATTTTATATTACGGTTAACATAAGAATTCAGCGAAATTCTATCACATTTGTTCAATTTACGTCGCTCCTATTTCAGATAGCGTATTGGGCTAAGCGGCATCTCAAAGCGCATGGAATGGCGAGTGAAATGCACTATTAAACTTCTAGGGTAGGGCGAACAGACACCCGAATAGATCATTTTATATTACGGTTAATATAAGAATTCAGCGTAATTCTATCACACTTGTTCAACTAACGTCGCTCCTATTTCAGATAGCGTACTGGGCTAGGCGGTATCTTAAAGCGCGTGGAATGGCGAGTAAAATGCACTATTAAACTTCTAGGATAAGGCAAACGGAGACCCGATTAGACCATTTTATATTACGGTTAATATAAGAATTCAGCGTTATTCTATCACATTTGTTCAACTTACGTCGCTCCTATTTCAGAAAGCGTACTCGGATAGGCGGCATCTTAAAGCGCGTGGAATGGCGAGTAAAATGCACTATTAAACTTCTCGGGTAATGCAAACAGAGACCCGATGAGATCATTTTATATTACGGTTTATATAAGATTTCAGGGAAATTCTATCACATTTGTTCAATTTACGTCGCTCCTATTTCAGATAGCTATTGGGCTAAGCGGCATCTCAAAGCGCATGAAATGACGAGAGAAATGCACTATTAAACTTCTTGGGTAGGGCGAACAGAGACCCGATTACATCATTTTATATTTTGGTTAATATAAGAATCCAGCGAAATTCTATCACATTTGTTCAATTTACGTCGCTCCTACTTCAGATAGCGTACTGGGCTAGGCGGCAACTTAAACCGCGTGGAATGGCGAGTAAAATGCACTATTAAACTTCTATGATAGGGCAATCAGAGACCCGATTAGATGATTTTATATTTTGGTTAATATAAGAATCCAGCGAAATTCTATCACATTTGTTCAATTTACATCGCTCCTATTTCAGATAGTGACTTGTGCTAAGCGGCATCGCAAAGCGCATGAATTGACGAGTGAAATGCACTATTAAACTTCTTGGGTAGGGCGAACAAAGACCCGATTAGATCATTTTACATTAAGGTTAATATAAGAATTCAGCGAAATTCTATCACATTTGTTCAATTTACATCGCTCCTATTTCAAATAGCGACTTGTGCTAAGCGGCATCTCAAAGCGCAGGAAATGGCGAGTAAAATGCACTATTAAACTTCTAGGGTAGGGTAAACAGAGACCCCATTAGATCATTTTATATTATGGTTAATTTAAGAATTCAGCGAAATTATCTCACATTTGTTCAATTTACGTCGCTGATATTTCAGATAGCGTATTGGGCTAAGCGGCATCTCAAAGCGCAAGAAATGGCGAGTAAAATGCACTATTAAACTTCTAGGGTAGGGCAAACAGAGACCCGATTAGGTCATTTCATATTATGGTTAATTTAAGAATTCAGAAAAATTCTATCACATTTGTTCAATTTACGTCGCTCCTATTTCAGATAGCGTACCCGGATAGACGGCATCTTAAAGCGCGAGGAATGGCGAGTAAAATGCACTATTAAACTTCTATGATAGGGCAATCAGAGACCCGATTAGATCACTTTATATTTTGGTTAATATAAGAATTCAGCGAAATTCTATCACATTTGTTCAATTTACATCGCTCCTATTTCAGATAGTGACTTGTGCTAAGCGGCATCTCAAAGCGCAAGAAATGGCGAGTAAAATGCACTATTAAACTTCTAGGGTAGGGCAAACAGAGACCACATTAGATCATTTTATATTATGGTTAATTTAAGAATTCAGCGAAATTCTCTCGCATTTGTTCAATTTACGTCGCTGATATTTCAGATAGCGTACTGGGCTAAGCGGCATCTCAAAGCGCAAGAAATGGCGAGTAAAATGCACTATTAAACTTCTAGGGTAGGGTAATCAGAGACCCGATTAGATCATTTTATATTACGGTTAACATAAGAATTCAGCGAAATTCTATCACATTTGTTCAATTTACGTCGCTCCTATTTCAGATAGCGTATTGGGCTAAGCGGCATCTCAAAGCGCATGGAATGGCGAGTGAAATGCACTATTAAACTTCTAGGGTAGGGCGAACAGACACCCGAATAGATCATTTTATATTACGGTTAATATAAGAATTCAGCGTTATTCTATCACATTTGTTCAACTTACGTCGCTCCTATTTCAGAAAGCGTACTGGGCTAGGCGGCATCTCAAAGCGCGTGGAATGGCGAGTAAAATGCACTCTTAAACATCTATGATAGGGCAATCAGAGACCCGATTAGATCATTTTATATTTTGGTTAATATAAGAATTCAGCGAAATTCTATCACATTTGTTCAATTTACGTCGCTCCTATTTCGGATAGCGTATTGGGCTAAGCTGCATCTCAAAGCGCAAGAAATGGCTCGTAAAATGCACTATTAAACTTCTAGGGTAGGGCAATCAGAGACCAGATTAGATCATTTCATATTATGGTTAATTTAAGAATTCAGCAAAATTCTATCACATTTGTTCAATTTACGTCGTTCCTATTTCAGATAGCATACTGGGCTAGGCGGCATCTTAAAGCGCGTGGAATGGCGAGTAAAATGCACTATTAAACTTCCAGGGTAGGGCAATCAGAGACCCGATTAGATCATTTTATATTATGGTTAATTTAAGAATTCAGCAAAATTCTATCACATTTGTTCAATTTACGTCGTTCCTATTTCAGATAGCGTAATGGGCTAAGCGGCATCTCAAAGCGCATGAAATGGCGAGTAAAATGCACTATTAAACTTCTAGGGTAAGGGAAACAGAGACCCGATTAGATCATTTTATATTACGGTTAATATAAGAATTCAGCGTAATTCTATCACATTTGTTCAACATGCGTCGCTCCTATTTCAGATAGTGTACTGGGCTAGGCGGCATCTTAAAGCGCGTGGAAGGGCGAGTAAAATGCACTATTAAACTTCCAGGGTAGGGCAATCAGAGACCCGATTAGATCATTTTATATTATGGTTAATTTAAGAATTCAGCAAAATTCTATCACATTTGTTCAATTTACGTCGTTCCTATTTCAGATAGCGTATTGGGCTAAGCGGCATCTCAAAGCGCATGAAATGGCGAGTAAAATGCACTATTAAACTTCTAGGGTAAGGGAAACAGAGACCCGATTAGATCATTTTATATTACGGTTAATATAAGAATTCAGCGTAATTCTATCACATTTGTTCAACATGCGTCGCTCCTATTTCAGACAGTGTACTGGGCCAGGCGGCATCTTAAAGCGCGTGGAAGGGCGAGTAAAATGCACTACTAAACTTCTATGGTAGGGCAATCAGAGTCCCGTTTAGATCATTTTATGTATTGTTTAATATAAGATTTCAGGGAAATTCTATCACATTTGTTCAATTTACGTCGCTCCTATTTCAGATAGCGTATTGGGCTAAGCGGCATCTCAAAGCGTATGAAATGACGAGAGAAATGCACTATTAAACTTCTTGGGTAGGGTGAACAGAGACCCGATTAGGTCATTTCATATTATGGTTAATTACAGAATTCAGCGAAATTCTATCACATTTGTTCAATTTACGTCGCTCCTATTTCAGATAGCGTACTCGGATAGGCGGCATCTTAAAGCGCGTGGAATGGTGAGTAAAATGCACTATTAAACTTCTAGGGTAGGGCAATCAGAGACCCGATTAGATCATTTTATATTATGGTTAATATAAGAATTCAGCGAAATTCTATCACATTTGTTTAATTTACGTCGCTCCTATTTCAGATAGCGTATTGGGCTAAGCGGCATCTCAAAGCGCATGAAATGGCGAGTAAAATGCACTATTAAACTTCTAGGGTAGGGCAATCAGAGACCCGATTAGATCATTTTATATTACGGTTAATATAAGAATTCAGCGTAATTCTATCACATTTGTTCAACTAACGTCGCTCCTATTTCAGATAGCGTACTGCGCTAGGCGGCATCTTAAAGCGCGTGGAACGGCGAGTAAAATGCACTACTAAACTTCTATGATAGGGCAATCAGAGTTCCGAATAGATCATTTTATATTCTGTTTACTATAACATTTCAGGGAAATTCTATCACATTTGTTCAATTTACGTCGCTCCTATTTCAGATAGCGTATTGGGCTAAGCGGCATCTCAAAGCGCAAGAAATGGCGAGTAAAATGCACTATTAAGCTTCTAGGGTTGGGCACATAGAGACCCGATTAGATCATTTTATATTATGGTTAATTTAAGAATTCAGCGAAATCCTATCACATTTGTTCATTTTACGTCGCTCCTATTTCAGATAGCGTTTTGGGCTAAGCGGCATCTCAAAGCGCATGAAATGGCGAGTAAAATGCACTATTAAACTTCTAGGATAAGGCAAACAGAGACCCGATTAGATCATTTTATATTACAGTTAATATAAGAATTCAGCGTAATTCTGTGACATTTGTTCAACTTACGTAGCTCCTATTTCAGATAGCGTACTGAGCTAGGCGGCAACTTAAAGCGCGTGGAATGGTGAGTAAAATGCACTATTAAACTTCTAGGGTAGGGCAATCAGCGACCCGATTAGATCATTTTATATTACGGTTTACATAAGAATTCAGCGAAATTCTATCACATTTGTTCAATTTACGTCGCTCCTATTTCAGATAGCGTATTGGGCTAAGCGGCATCTCAAAGCGCATGGAATGGCGAGTGAAATGCACTTCTAAACTTCTATGATAGGGCAATGAGAGTTCCGAATAGATCATTTTATATTTTGTTTACTATAACATTTCAGGGAAATTCTATCACATTTGTTCAATTTACGTCGCTCCTATTTCAGATAGCGTATTGGGCTAAGCGGCATCTCAAAGCGCAAGAAATGGCGAGTAAAATGCACTATTAAGCTTCTAGGGTTGGGCACATAGAGACCCGGTTAGATCATTTTACATTATGGTTAATTTAAGAATTCAGCGAAATCCTATCACATTTGTTCATTTTACGTCGCTCCTATTTCAGATAGCGCATTGTGCTAAGCGGCATCTCAAAGCGCAAGAAATGGCGAGTAAAATGCACTAATAAACTTCTAGGATAAGGCAAACGGAGACCCGATTAGACCATTTTATATTACGGTTAATATAAGAATTCAGCGTTATTCTATCACATTTGTTCAACTTACGTCGCTCCTATTTCAGATAGCGTACTCGGATGGGCGGCATCTTAAAGCGCGTGGAAAGGCGAGTAAAATGCACTATTATACTTCGAGGGTAATGCAAACAGAGACCCGATTAGATCATTTTATATTACGGTTAATATAAGATTTCAGGGAAATTCTATCACATTTGTTCAATTTACGTCGCTCCTATTTCAGATAGCTATTGGGCTAAGCGGCATCTCAAAGCGCATGAAATGGCGAGTAAAATGCAGTATTAAACTTCTATGGTAATGCAAACAGAGACCCGATTAGATCATTTTATATTACGGTTAATATAAGAATTGAACGTAATTCTATCACATTTGTTCAACATACGTCGCTCCTATTTCAGATAGTGTACTGGGCTAGGCGGCATCTTAAAGCGCGTGGAAGGGCGAGTAAAATGCACTACTAAACTTCTATGATAGGGCAATCAGAGTCCCGTTTAGATCATTTTATATTTTGTTTAATATAAGATTTCACGGAAATTCTATCACATTTGTTCAATTTACGTCGCTCCTATTTCAGATAGCTATTGGGCTAAGCGGCATCTCAAAGCGCATGAAATGACGAGAGAAATGCACTATTAAACTTCTTGGGTAGGGCGAACAGAGACCCGATTACATCATTTTATATTATGGTTAATATAAGAATTCAGCGATATTCTATCGCATTTGTTCAATTTGCGTCGCTCCTATTTCAGATACCGTATTGGGCTATGCGGCATCTCAAAGCGCATGAAATGACGAATAAAATGCACTATTAAGCTTCTACGCTAGGGCGAACAGAGACCCGATTAGATCATTTAACATTATGGTAAATAAAAGAATTCAGCGAAATTCTATCACATTTGTTCAATTTACGTCGCTCCTATTTCAGATAGCGTACTGGGCTAGGCGGCATCTCAAAGCGCATGAAATGACGAGTAAAATGCTCTATTAAACTTCTAGGGTAGGGCAAACAGATACCCGATTAGGTCATTTCATATTATGGTTAATTTAAGAATTCAGCGAAATTCTATCACATTTGTTCAAGTTACATCGCTCCTATTTCAGATAGCTTATTGGGCTAAGCGGCATCTCAAAGCGCATGAAATGGCGAGTAAAATGCACTATTAAACTTCTAGGATAAGGCAAACAGAGACCCGATTAGATCATTTTATATTACGGTTAATATAAGAATTCAGCGTAATTCTGTCACATTTGTTCAAGTTACGTAGCTCCTATTTCAGATAGCGTACTGGGCTAGGCGGCAACTTAAACCGCGTGGAATGACGAGTAAAATGCACTATTAAACTTCTATGATAGGGCAATCAGAGACCCGATTAGTTCATTTTATATTTTGGTTAATATAAGAATCCAGCGAAATTCTATCACATTTGTTCAATTTACGTCGCTCCTATTTCAGATAGCGTATTGGGCTAAGCGGCATCTCAAAGCGCACGAAAGGGCGAGTAAAATGCACTATTAAACTTCTAGGGTGGGGCAATCAGAGACCCGATAAGATCATTTTACATTAAGGTTAAAATAAGAATTCAGCGAAATTCTATCACATTTGTTCAATTTACGTCGCTCCTATTTCAGATAGCGTATTGGGCTAAGCTGCATATCAAAGCGCAAGAAATGGCTCGTACAATGCACTATTCAACTTCTAGGGTAGGGCAAACAGAGACCAGATTAGATCATTTTATATTTTGGTTAATATAAGAATTCAGCGAAATTCTATCACGTTTGTTCAATTTACGTCGCTCCTATTTCAGATAGCGTATTGGGCTAAGAGGCATCTCAAAGCGCATGAAATGGCGAGTAAAATGCACTATTAAACTTCTAGGATAAGGCAAAGAGAGACCCGATTAGATCATTTTATATTACGGTTAATATAAGAAATCAGCGTAATTCTGTCACATTCGTTCAACTTACGTAGCTCCTATTTCAGATAGCGTACTGGGCTAGGCGGCATCTTAAAGCGTGTGTAATGGCGAGTAAAATGCACTATTAAACTTCTATGATAGGGCAATCAGAGACCCGATTAGATCATTTTATATTTTGGTTAATATAAGAATTCACCGAAATTCTATCACATTTGTTCAATTTACGTCGCTCCAATTTCAGATAGCTTATTGGGCTAAGCGGCATCGCAAAGCGCATGAATTGACGAGTGAAATGCACTATTAAACTTCTTGGGTAGGGCGAACAAAGACCCGATTAGATCATTTTACATTAAGGTTAATATAAGAATTCAGCGAAATTCTATCACATTTGTTCAATTTACATCGCTCCTATTTCAGATAGCGACTTGTGCTAAGCGGCATCTCAAAGCGCAGGAAATGGCGAGTAAAATGCACTATTTAACTTCTAGTGTAGGGCAAACAGAGACCCCATTAGATCATTTTATATTATGGTTAATTTAAGAATTCAGCGAAATTCTCTCACATTTGTTCAATTTACGTCGCTGATATTTCAGATAGCGTATTGGGCTAAGCGGCATCTCAAAGCGCAAGAAATGGCGCGTAAAATGCACTATTAAACTTCTAGGGTAGGGCAAACAGAGACCCGATTAGGTCATTTCATATTATGGTTAATTTAAGAATTCAGAAAAATTCTATCACATTTGTTCAATTTACGTCGCTCCTATTTCAGATAGCGTACTCGGATAGGCGGCATCTTAAAGCGCGAGGAATGGCGAGTAAAATGCACTATTAAACTACTATGATAGGGCAATCAGAGACCCGATTAGATGATTTTATATTTTGGTTAATATAAGAATTCAGCGAAATTCTATCACATTTGTTTAATTTACGTCGCTCCTATTTCAGATAGCGTATTGGGATAAGCGGCATCTCAAAGCGCATGAAATGCCGAGTAAAATGCACTATTAAACTTCTATGATAGGGCAATCAGAGACCCGATTAGATCATTTTATATTTTGGTTAATATAAGAATTCAGCGAAATTCTATCACATTTGTTCAATTTACGTCGCTCCAATTTCAGATAGCTTATTGGGCTAAGCGGCATCGCAAAGCGCATGAATTGACGAGTGAAATGCACTATTAAACTTCTTGGGTAGCGCGAACAAAGACCCGATTAGATCATTTTACATTAAGGTTAATATAAGAATTCAGCGAAATTCTATCACATTTGTTCAATTTACATCGCTCCTATTTCAGATAGCGACTTGTGCTAAGCGGCATCTCAAAGCGCAGGAAATGGCGAGTAAAATGCACTATTAAACTGCTAGGGTAGGGTAAACAGAGACCCCATTAGATCATTTTATATTATGGTTAATTTAAGAATTCAGCGAAATTCTCTCACATTTGTTCAATTTACGTCGCTGATATTTCAGATAGCGTATTGGGCTAAGCGGCATCTCAAAGCGCAAGAAATGGCGAGTAAAATGCACTATTAAACTTCTAGGGCAGGGCAAACAGAGACCCGATTAGGTCATTTCATATTATGGTTAATTTAAGAATTCAGAAAAATTCTATCACATTTGTTCAATTTACGTCGCTCCTATTTCAGATAGCGTACCCGGATAGGCGGCATCTTAAAGCGCGAGGAATGGCGAGTAAAATGCACTATTAAACTTCTATGATAGGGCAATCAGAGACCCGATTAGATCACTTTATATTTTGGTTAATATAAGAATTCAGCGAAATTCTATCACATTTGTTCAATTTACATCGCTCCTATTTCAGATAGCGACTTGTGCTAAGCGGCATCTCAAAGCGCAAGAAATGGCGAGTAAAATGCACTATTAAACTTCTAGGGTAGGGCAAACAGAGACCACATTAGATCATTTTATATTATGGTTAATTTAAGAATTCAGCGAAATTCTCTCCCATTTGTTCAATTTACGTCGCTGATATTTCAGATAGCGTATTGGGCTAAGCGGCATCTCAAAGCGCAAGAAATGGCGAGTAAAATGCACTATTAAACTTCTAGGGTAAGGGAAACAGAGACCCGATTAGATCATTTTATATTACGGTTAATATAAGAATTCAGCGTAATTCTATCACATTTGTTCAACATGCGTCGCTCCTATTTCAGATAGTGTACTGGGCTAGGCGGCATCTTAAAGCGCGTGGAAGGGCGAGTAAAATGCACTATTAAACTTCCAGGGTAGGGCAATCAGAGACCCGATTAGATCATTTTATATTATGGTTAATTTAAGAATTCAGCAAAATTCTATCACATTTGTTCAATTTACGTCGTTCCTATTTCAGATAGCGTATTGGGCTAAGCGGCATCTCAAAGCGCATGAAATGGCGAGTAAAATGCACTATTAAACTTCTAGGGTAAGGGAAACAGAGACCCGATTAGATCATTTTATATTACGGTTAATATAAGAATTCAGCGTTATTCTATCACATTTGGTCAACTTACGTCGCTCCTATTTCAGAAAGCGTACTGGGCTAGGCGGCATCTCAAAGCGCGTGGAATGGCGAGTAAAATGCACTCTTAAACATCTATGATAGGGCAATCAGAGACCCGATTAGATCATTTTATATTTTGGTTAATATAAGAATTCAGCGAAATTCTATCACATTTGTTCAATTTACGTCGCTCCTATTTCGGATAGCGTATTGGGCTAAGCTGCATCTCAAAGCGCAAGAAATGGCTCGTAAAATGCACTATTAAACTTCTAGGGTAGGGCAATCAGAGACCAGATTAGATCATTTTATATTATGGTTAATTTAAGAATTCAGCAAAATTCTATCACATTTGTTCAATTTACGTCGTTCCTATTTCAGATAGCATACTGGGCTAGGCGGCATCTTAAAGCGCGTGGAATGGCGAGTAAAATGCACTATTAAACTTCCAGGGTAGGGCAATCAGAGACCCGATTAGATCATTTTATATTATGGTTAATTTAAGAATTCAGCAAAATTCTATCACATTTGTTCAATTTACGTCGTTCCTATTTCAGATAGCGTATTGGGCTAAGCGGCATCTCAAAGCGCATGAAATGGCGAGTAAAATGCACTATTAAACTTCTAGGGTAAGGGAAACAGAGACCCGATTAGATCATTTTATATTACGGTTAATATAAGAATTCAGCGTAATTCTATCACATTTGTTCAACATGCGTCGCTCCTATTTCAGATAGTGTACTGGGCTAGGCGGCATCTTAAAGCGCGTGGAAGGGCGAGTAAAATGCACTATTAAACTTCCAGGGTAGGGCAATCAGAGACCCGATTAGATCATTTTATATTATGGTTAATTTAAGAATTCAGCAAAATTCTATCACATTTGTTCAATTTACGTCGTTCCTATTTCAGATAGCGTATTGGGCTAAGCGGCATCTCAAAGCGCATGAAATGGCGAGTAAAATGCACTATTAAACTTCTAGGGTAAGGGAAACAGAGACCCGATTAGATCATTTTATATTACGGTTAATATAAGAATTCAGCGTAATTCTATCACATTTGTTCAACATGCGTCGCTCCTATTTCAGACAGTGTACTGGGCCAGGCGGCATCTTAAAGCGCGTGGAAGGGCGAGTAAAATGCACTACTAAACTTCTATGGTAGGGCAATCAGAGTCCCGTTTAGATCATTTTATGTATTGTTTAATATAAGATTTCAGCGAAATTCTATCACATTTGTTCAATTTACGTCGCTCCAATTTCAGATAGCTTATTGGGCTAAGCGGCATCGCAAAGCGCATGAATTGACGAGTGAAATGCACTATTAAACTTCTTGGGTAGGGCGAACAAAGACCCGATTAGATCATTTTACATTAAGGTTAATATAAGAATTCAGCGAAATTCTATCACATTTGTTCAATTTACATCGCTCCTATTTCAGATAGCGACTTGTGCTAAGCGGCATCTCAAAGCGCAGGAAATGGCGAGTAAAATGCACTATTTAACTTCTAGTGTAGGGCAAACAGAGACCCCATTAGATCATTTTATATTATGGTTAATTTAAGAATTCAGCGAAATTCTCTCACATTTGTTCAATTTACGTCGCTGATATTTCAGATAGCGTATTGGGCTAAGCGGCATCTCAAAGCGCAAGAAATGGCGCGTAAAATGCACTATTAAACTTCTAGGGTAGGGCAAACAGAGACCCGATTAGGTCATTTCATATTATGGTTAATTTAAGAATTCAGAAAAATTCTATCACATTTGTTCAATTTACGTCGCTCCTATTTCAGATAGCGTACTCGGATAGGCGGCATCTTAAAGCGCGAGGAATGGCGAGTAAAATGCACTATTAAACTACTATGATAGGGCAATCAGAGACCCGATTAGATGATTTTATATTTTGGTTAATATAAGAATTCAGCGAAATTCTATCACATTTGTTTAATTTACGTCGCTCCTATTTCAGATAGCGTATTGGGATAAGCGGCATCTCAAAGCGCATGAAATGCCGAGTAAAATGCACTATTAAACTTCTATGATAGGGCAATCAGAGACCCGATTAGATCATTTTATATTTTGGTTAATATAAGAATTCAGCGAAATTCTATCACATTTGTTCAATTTACGTCGCTCCAATTTCAGATAGCTTATTGGGCTAAGCGGCATCGCAAAGCGCATGAATTGACGAGTGAAATGCACTATTAAACTTCATGGGTAGCGCGAACAAAGACCCGATTAGATCATTTTACATTAAGGTTAATATAAGAATTCAGCGAAATTCTATCACATTTGTTCAATTTACATCGCTCCTATTTCAGATAGCGACTTGTGCTAAGCGGCATCTCAAAGCGCAGGAAATGGCGAGTAAAATGCACTATTAAACTGCTAGGGTAGGGTAAACAGAGACCCCATTAGATCATTTTATATTATGGTTAATTTAAGAATTCAGCGAAATTCTCTCACATTTGTTCAATTTACGTCGCTGATATTTCAGATAGCGTATTGGGCTAAGCGGCATCTCAAAGCGCAAGAAATGGCGAGTAAAATGCACTATTAAACTTCTAGGGTAGGGCAAACAGAGACCCGATTAGGTCATTTCATATTATGGTTAATTTAAGAATTCAGAAAAATTCTATCACATTTGTTCAATTTACGTCGCTCCTATTTCAGATAGCGTACCCGGATAGGCGGCATCTTAAAGCGCGAGGAATGGCGAGTAAAATGCACTATTAAACTTCTATGATAGGGCAATCAGAGACCCGATTAGATCACTTTATATTTTGGTTAATATAAGAATTCAGCGAAATTCTATCACATTTGTTCAATTTACATCGCTCCTATTTCAGATAGCGACTTGTGCTAAGCGGCATCTCAAAGCGCAAGAAATGGCGAGTAAAATGCACTATTAAACTTCTAGGGTAGGGCAAACAGAGACCACATTAGATCATTTTATATTATGGTTAATTTAAGAATTCAGCGAAATTCTCTCCCATTTGTTCAATTTACGTCGCTGATATTTCAGATAGCGTATTGGGCTAAGCGGCATCTCAAAGCGCAAGAAATGGCGAGTAAAATGCACTATTAAACTTCTAGGGTAAGGGAAACAGAGACCCGATTAGATCATTTTATATTACGGTTAATATAAGAATTCAGCGTAATTCTATCACATTTGTTCAACATGCGTCGCTCCTATTTCAGATAGTGTACTGGGCTAGGCGGCATCTTAAAGCGCGTGGAAGGGCGAGTAAAATGCACTATTAAACTTCCAGGGTAGGGCAATCAGAGACCCGATTAGATCATTTTATATTATGGTTAATTTAAGAATTCAGCAAAATTCTATCACATTTGTTCAATTTACGTCGTTCCTATTTCAGATAGCGTATTGGGCTAAGCGGCATCTCAAAGCGCATGAAATGGCGAGTAAAATGCACTATTAAACTTCTAGGGTAAGGGAAACAGAGACCCGATTAGATCATTTTATATTACGGTTAATATAAGAATTCAGCGTTATTCTATCACATTTGTTCAACTTACGTCGCTCCTATTTCAGAAAGCGTACTGGGCTAGGCGGCATCTCAAAGCGCGTGGAATGGCGAGTAAAATGCACTCTTAAACATCTATGATAGGGCAATCAGAGACCCGATTAGATCATTTTATATTTTGGTTAATATAAGAATTCAGCGAAATTCTATCACATTTGTTCAATTTACGTCGCTCCTATTTCGGATAGCGTATTGGGCTAAGCTGCATCTCAAAGCGCAAGAAATGGCTCGTAAAATGCACTATTAAACTTCTAGGGTAGGGCAATCAGAGACCAGATTAGATCATTTTATATTATGGTTAATTTAAGAATTCAGCAAAATTCTATCACATTTGTTCAATTTACGTCGTTCCTATTTCAGATAGCATACTGGGCTAGGCGGCATCTTAAAGCGCGTGGAATGGCGAGTAAAATGCACTATTAAACTTCCAGGGTAGGGCAATCAGAGACTCGATTAGATCATTTTATATTATGGTTAATTTAAGAATTCAGCAAAATTCTATCACATTTGTTCAATTTACGTCGTTCCTATTTCAGATAGCGTATTGGGCTAAGCGGCATCTCAAAGCGCATGAAATGGCGAGTAAAATGCACTATTAAACTTCTAGGGTAAGGGAAACAGAGACCCGATTAGATCATTTTATATTACGGTTAATATAAGAATTCAGCGTAATTCTATCACATTTGTTCAACATGCGTCGCTCCTATTTCAGATAGTGTACTGGGCTAAGCGGCATCTTAAAGCGCGTGGAAGGGCGAGTAAAATGCACTATTAAACTTCCAGGGTAGGGCAATCAGAGACCCGATTAGATCATTTTATATTATGGTTAATTTAAGAATTCAGCAAAATTCTATCACATTTGTTCAATTTACGTCGTTCCTATTTCAGATAGCGTATTGGGCTAAGCGGCATCTCAAAGCGCATGAAATGGCGAGTAAAATGCACTATTAAACTTCTAGGGTAAGGGAAACAGAGACCCGATTAGATCATTTTATATTACGGTTAATATAAGAATTCAGCGTAATTCTATCACATTTGTTCAACATGCGTCGCTCCTATTTCAGACAGTGTACTGGTCCAGGCGGCATCTTAAAGCGCGTGGAAGGGCGAGTAAAATGCACTACTAAACTTCTATGGTAGGGCAATCAGAGTCCCGTTTAGATCATTTTATGTATTGTTTAATATAAGATTTCAGGGAAATTCTATCACATTTGTTCAATTTACGTCGCTCCTATTTCAGATAGCGTATTGGGCTAAGCGGCATCTCAAAGCGTATGAAATGACGAGAGAAATGCACTATTAAACTTCTTGGGTAGGGTGAACAGAGACCCGATTAGGTCATTTCATATTATGGTTAATTACAGAATTCAGCGAAATTCTATCACATTTGTTCAATTTACGTCGCTCCTATTTCAGATAGCGTACTCGGATAGGCGGCATCTTAATGCGCGTGGAATGGTGAGTAAAATGCACTATTAAACTTCTAGGGTAGGGCAATCAGAGACCCGATTAGATCATTTTATATTATGGTTAATATAAGAATTCAGCGAAATTCTATCACATTTGTTTAATTTACGTCGCTCCTATTTCAGATAGCGTATTGGGCTAAGCGGCATCTCAAAGCGCATGAAATGGCGAGTAAAATGCACTATTAAACTTCTACGGTAGGGCAATCAGAGACCCGATTAGATCATTTTATATTTTGGTTAATATAAGAATCCAGCGAAATTCTATCACATTTGTTCAATTTACGTCGCTCCTATTTCAGATAGCGTATTTGGCTAAGCGGCATCTCAAAGCGCATGGAATGGCGAGTGAAATGCACTATTAAACTTCTAGGGTAGGTCGAACAGAGACCCGAATAGATCATTTTATATTACGGTTAATATAAGAATTCAGCGTAATTCTATCACATTTGTTCAACTAACGTCGCTCCTATTTCAGATAGCGTACTGCGCTAGGCGGCATCTTAAAGCGCGTGGAACGGCGAGTAAAATGCACTACTAAACTTCTATGATAGGGCAAT
The DNA here is from genome assembly GCA_916610135.2 of Macropis europaea. Classification (NCBI taxonomy): domain Eukaryota; kingdom Metazoa; phylum Arthropoda; class Insecta; order Hymenoptera; family Melittidae; genus Macropis; species Macropis europaea. The sequence continues at coordinate 51,974 of CAKAJE020001566.1, forward strand.
CAGAGTTCCGAATAGATCATTTTATATTCTGTTTACTATAACATTTCAGGGAAATTCTATCACATTTGTTCAATTTACGTCGCTCCTATTTCAGATAGCGTATTGGGCTAAGCGGCATCTCAAAGCGCAAGAAATGGCGAGTAAAATGCACTATGAAGCTTCTAGGGTTGGGCACATAGAGACCCGATTAGATCATTTTATATTATGGTTAATTTAAGAATTCAGCGAAATCCTATCACATTTGTTCATTTTACGTCGCTCCTATTTCAGATAGCGTTTTGGGCTAAGCGGCATCTCAAAGCGCATGAAATGGCGAGTAAAATGCACTATTAAACTTCTAGGATAAGGCAAACAGAGACCCGATTAGATCATTTTATATTACAGTTAATATAAGAATTCAGCGTAATTCTGTGACATTTGTTCAACTTACGTAGCTCCTATTTCAGATAGCGTACTGAGCTAGGCGGCAACTTAAAGCGCGTGGAATGGTGAGTAAAATGCACTATTAAACTTCTAGGGTAGGGCAATCAGAGACCCGATTAGATCATTTTATATTACGGTTAACATAAGAATTCAGCGAAATTCTATCACATTTGTTCAATTTACGTCGCTCCTATTTCAGATAGCGTATTGGGCTAAGCGGCATCTCAAAGCGCATGGAATGGCGAGTGAAATGCATTATTAAAATTCTAGGGTAGGGCGAACAGACACCCGAATAGATCATTTTATATACGGTTAATATAAGAATTCAGCGTAATTCTATCACATTTGTTCAACTAACGTCTCTCCTATTTCAGATAGCGTACTGGACTAGGCGGCATCTTAAAGCGCGTGGAAGGGCGAGTAAAATGCACTTCTAAACTTCTATGATAGGGCAATGAGAGTTCCGAATAGATCATTTTATATTTTGTTTACTATAACATTTCAGGGAAATTCTATCACATTTGTTCAATTTACGTCGCTCCTATTTTAGATAGCGTATTGGGCTAAGCGGCATCTCAAAGCGCAAGAAATGGCGAGTAAAATGCACTATTAAGCTTCTATGGTTGGGCACATAGAGACCCGGTTAGATCATTTTACATTATGGTTAATTTAAGAATTCAGCGAAATCCTATCACATTTGTTCATTTTACGTCGCTCCTATTTCAGATAGCGTATTGTGCTAAGCGGCATCTCAAAGCGCAAGAAATGGCGAGTAAAATGCACTAATAAACTTCTAGGATAAGGCAAACGGAGACCCGATTAGACCATTTTATATTACGGTTAATATAAGAATTCAGCGTTATTCTATCACATTTGTTCAACTTACGTCGCTCCTATTTCAGATAGCGTACTCGGATAGGCGGCATCTTAAAGCGCGTGGAAAGGCGAGTAAAATGCACTATTATACTTCGAGGGTAATGCAAACAGAGACCCGATTAGATCATTTTATATTACGGTTAATATAAGATTTCAGGGAAATTCTATCACATTTGTTCAATTTACGTCGCTCCTATTTCAGATAGCTATTGGGCTAAGCGGCATCTCAAAGCGCATGAAATGGCGAGTAAAATGCAGTATTAAACTTCTATGGTAATGCAAACAGAGACCCGATTAGATCATTTTATATTACGGTTAATATAAGAATTGAACGTAATTCTATCACATTTGTTCAACATACGTCGCTCCTATTTCAGATAGTGTACTGGGCTAGGCGGCATCTTAAAGCGCGTGGAAGGGCGAGTAAAATGCACTACTAAACTTCTATGATAGGGCAATCAGAGTCCCGTTTAGATCATTTTATATTTTGTTTAATATAAGATTTCAGGGAAATTCTATCACATTTGTTCAATTTACGTCGCTCCTATTTCAGATAGCTATTGGGCTAAGCGGCATCTCAAAGCGCATGAAATGACGAGAGAAATGCACTATTAAACTTCTTGGGTAGGGCGAACAGAGACCCGATTACATCATTTTATATTATGGTTAATATAAGAATTCAGCGATATTCTATCGCATTTGTTCAATTTGCGTCGCTCCTATTTGAGATACCGTATTGGGCTATGCGGCATCTCAAAGCGCATGAAATGACGAATAAAATGCACTATTAAGCTTCTACGCTAGGGCGAACAGAGACCCGATTAGATCATTTAACATTATGGTAAATAAAAGAATTCAGCGAAATTCTATCACATTTGTTCAATTTACGTCGCTCCTATTTCAGATAGCGTACTGGGCTAGGCGGCATCTCAAAGCGCATGAAATGACGAGTAAAATGCTCTATTAAACTTCTAGGGTAGGGCAAACAGAGACCCGATTAGGTCATTTCATATTATGGTTAATTTAAGAATTCAGCGAAATTCTATCACATTTGTTCAAGTTACATCGCTCCTATTTCAGATAGCTTATTGGGCTAAGCGGCATCTCAAAGCGCATGAAATGGCGAGTAAAATGCACTATTAAACTTCTAGGATAAGGCAAACAGAGACCCGATTAGATCATTTTATATTACGGTTAATATAAGAATTCAGCGTAATTCTGTCACATTTGTTCAAGTTACGTAGCTCCTATTTCAGATAGCGTACTGGGCTAGGCGGCAACTTAAACCGCGTGGAATGACGAGTAAAATGCACTATTAAACTTCTACGATAGGGCAATCAGAGACCCGATTAGTTCATTTTATATTTTGGTTAATATAAGAATCCAGCGAAATTCTATCACATTTGTTCAATTTACGTCGCTCCTATTTCAGATAGCGTATTGGGCTAAGCGGCATCTCAAAGCGCACGAAAGGGCGAGTAAAATGCACTATTAAACTTCTAGGGTGGGGCAATCAGAGACCCGATAAGATCATTTTACATTAAGGTTAAAATAAGAATTCAGCGAAATTCTATCACATTTGTTCAATTTACGTCGCTCCTATTTCAGATAGCGTATTGGGCTAAGCTGCATATCAAAGCGCAAGAAATGGCTCGTACAATGCACTATTCAACTTCTAGGGTAGGGCAAACAGAGACCAGATTAGATCATTTTATATTTTGGTTAATATAAGAATTCAGCGAAATTCTATCACGTTTGTTCAATTTACGTCGCTCCTATTTCAGATAGCGTATTGGGCTAAGAGGCATCTCAAAGCGCATGAAATGGCGAGTAAAATGCACTATTAAACTTCTAGGATAAGGCAAAGAGAGACCCGATTAGATCATTTTATATTACGGTTAATATAAGAAATCAGCGTAATTCTGTCACATTCGTTCAACTTACGTAGCTCCTATTTCAGATAGCATACTAGGCTAGGCGGCATCTTAAAGCGTGTGTAATGGCGAGTAAAATGCACTATTAAACTTCTATGATAGGGCAATCAGAGACCCGATTAGATCATTTTATATTTTGGTTAATATAAGAATTCAGCGAAATTCTATCACATTTGTTCAATTTACGTCGCTCCAATTTCAGATAGCTTATTGGGCTAAGCGGCATCGCAAAGCGCATGAATTGACGAGTGAAATGCACTATTAAACTTCTTGGGTAGGGCGAACAAAGACCCGATTAGATCATTTTACATTAAGGTTAATATAAGAATTCAGCGAAATTCTATCACATTTGTTCAATTTACATCGCTCCTATTTCAGATAGCGACTTGTGCTAAGCGGCATCTCAAAGCGCAGGAAATGGCGAGTAAAATGCACTATTTAACTTCTAGTGTCGGGCAAACAGAGACCCCATTAGATCATTTTATATTATCGATAATTTAAGAATTCAGCGAAATTCTCTCACATTTGTTCAATTTACGTCGCTGATATTTCAGATAGCGAATTGGGCTAAGCGGCATCTCAAAGCGCAAGAAATGGCGCGTAAAATGCACTATTAAACTTCTAGGGTAGGGCAAACAGAGACCCGATTAGGTCATTTCATATTATGGTTAATTTAAGAATTCAGAAAAATTCTATCACATTTGTTCAATTTACGTCGCTCCTATTTCAGATAGCGTACTCGGATAGGCGGCATCTTAAAGCGCGAGGAATGGCGAGTAAAATGCACTATTAAACTACTATGATAGGGCAATCAGAGACCCGATTAGATGATTTTATATTTTGGTTAATATAAGAATTCAGCGAAATTCTATCACATTTGTTTAATTTACGTCGCTCCTATTTCAGATAGCGTATTGGGATAAGCGGCATCTCAAAGCGCATGAAATGCCGAGTAAAATGCACTATTAAACTTCTATGATAGGGCAATCAGAGACCCGATTAGATCATTTTATATTTTGGTTAATATAAGAATTCAGCGAAATTCTATCACATTTGTTCAATTTACGTCGCTCCAATTTCAGATAGCTTATTGGGCTAAGCGGCATCGCAAAGCGCATGAATTGACGAGTGAAATGCACTATTAAACTTCTTGGGTAGCGCGAACAAAGACCCGATTAGATCATTTTACATTAAGGTTAATATAAGAATTCAGCGAAATTCTATCACATTTGTTCAATTTACATCGCTCCTATTTCAGATAGCGACTTGTGCTAAGCGGCATCTCAAAGCGCAGGAAATGGCGAGTAAAATGCACTATTAAACTGCTAGGGTAGGGTAAACAGAGACCCCATTAGATCATTTTATATTATGGTTAATTTAAGAATTCAGCGAAATTCTCTCACATTTGTTCAATTTACGTCGCTGATATTTCAGATAGCGTATTGGGCTAAGCGGCATCTCAAAGCGCAAGAAATGGCGAGTAAAATGCACTATTAAACTTCTAGGGTAGGGCAAACAGAGACCCGATTAGGTCATTTCATATTATGGTTAATTTAAGAATTCAGAAAAATTCTATCACATTTGTTCAATTTACGTCGCTCCTATTTCAGATAGCGTACCCGGATAGGCGGCATCTTAAAGCGCGAGGAATGGCGAGTAAAATGCACTATTAAACTTCTATGATAGGGCAATCAGAGACCCGATTAGATCACTTTATATTTTGGTTAATATAAGAATTCAGCGAAATTCTATCACATTTGTTCAATTTACATCGCTCCTATTTCAGATAGCGACTTGTGCTAAGCGGCATCTCAAAGCGCAAGAAATGGCGAGTAAAATGCACTATTAAACTTCTAGGGTAGGGCAAACAGAGACCACATTAGATCATTTTATATTATGGTTAATTTAAGAATTCAGCGAAATTCTCTCCCATTTGTTCAATTTACGTCGCTGATATATCAGATAGCGTATTGGGCTAAGCGGCATCTCAAAGCGCAAGAAATGGCGAGTAAAATGCACTATTAAACTTCTAGGGTAGGGCAATCAGACACCCGAATAGATCATTTTATATTACGGTTAATATAAGAATCCAGCGTTATTCTATCACATTTGTTCAACTTACGTCGCTCCTATTTCAGAAAGCGTACTGGGCTAGGCGGCATCTCAAAGCGCGTGGAATGGCGAGTAAAATGCACTCTTAAACATCTATGATAGGGCAATCAGAGACCCGATTAGATCATTTTATATTTTGGTTAATATAAGAATTCAGCGAAATTCTATCACATTTGTTCAATTTACGTCGCTCCTATTTCGGATAGCGTATTGGGCTAAGCTGCATCTCAAAGCGCAAGAAATGGCTCGTAAAATGCACTATTAAACTTCTAGGGTAGGGCAATCAGAGACCAGATTAGATTATTTTATATTATGGTTAATTTAAGAATTCAGCAAAATTCTATCACATTTGTTCAATTTACGTCTTTCCTATTTCAGATAGCGTATTGGGCTAAGCGGCATCTCAAAGCGCATGAAATGGCGAGTAAAATGCACTATTAAACTTCTAGGGTAAGGCAAACAGAGACCCGATTAGATCATTTTATATTACGGTTAATATAAGAATTCAGCGTAATTCTATCACATTTGTTCATCATGCGTCGCTCCTATTTCAGATAGTGTACTGGGCTAGGCGGCATCTTAAAGCGCGTGGAAGGGCGAGTAAAATGCACTATTAAACTTCCAGGGTAGGGCAATCAGAGACCCGATTAGATCATTTTATATTATGGCTAATTTAAGAATTCAGCAAAATTCTATCACATTTGTTCAATTTACGTCGTTCCTATTTCAGGTAGCGTATTGGGCTAAGCGGCATCTCAAAGCGCATGAAATGGCGAGTAAAATGCACTATTAAACTTCTAGGGTAAGGGAAACAGAGACCCGATTAGATCATTTTATATTACGGTTAATATAAGAATTCAGCGTAATTCTATCACATTTGTTCAACATGCGTCGCTCCTATTTCAGACAGTGTACTGGGCTAGGCGGCATCTTAAAGCGCGTGGAAGGGCGAGTAAAATGCACTACTAAACTTCTATGGTAGGGCAATCAGAGTCCCGTTTAGATCATTTTATGTATTGTTTAATATAAGATTTCAGGGAAATTCTATCACATTTGTTCAATTTACGTCGCTCCTATTTCAGATAGCGTATTGGGCTAAGCGGCATCTCAAAGCGTATGAAATGACGAGAGAAATGCACTATTAAACTTCTTGGGTAGGGCGAACAGAGACCCGATTAGATCATTTTATATTATGGTTAATTTAAGAATTCTGCAAAATTCTATCACATTTGTTCAATTTACGTCGTTCCTATTTCAGATAGCATACTGGGCTAGGCGGCAACTTAAAGCGCGCGGAATGGCGAGTAAAATGCACTATTAAACTTCTATGATAGGGCAATCAGAGACCTGATTAGATCATTTTATGTTATGGTTAATTTAAGAATTCAGCGAAATTCTATCACATTTGTTCAATTTACATCGCTCCTATTTCAGATAGCGTATTGGGCTAAGCGGCATCTCAATGCGCATGAAATGGCCAGTAAAATGCACTATTAAACTTCTAGGATAAGGCAAACGGAGACCCGATTAGACCATTTCATATTACGGTTAATATAAGAATTCAGCGTGATTCTATCGCATTTGTTCAACTTACGTCACTCCTATTTCAGATAGCGTACTGGGCTAGGCGGCATCTTAAAGCGCGTGGAATGGCGAGCAAAATGCACTCTTAATCTTCTATGATAGGGCAATCAGAGACCCGATTAGATCATTTTATATTACGGTTAATATAAGAATTCAGCGAAATTCTATCACATTTGTTCAATTTACGTCGCTCCTATTTCAGATAGCGTATTGGGCTAAGCGGCATCTCAAAGCAAATGAAATGGCGAGTAAAATGCACTATTAAACTTCTAGGGTAGGGCAATCAGAGACCCGATTAGATCATTTTATATTTTGGTTAATATAAGAATCCAGCGAAATTCTATCACATTTGTTCAATTTACGTCGCTCCTATTTCAGACAGCTTATTGGGCTAAGCGGCATCTCAAAGCGCATGAAATGACGAGTAAAATGCACTATTAAACTTCTAGGGTAGGGCGAACAGAGACCCGAATAGATAATTTTATATTACGGTTAATATAAGAATTCAGCGTAATTCTATCACATTTGTTCAACTAACGTCGCTCCTATTTCAGATAGCGTACTGCGCTAGGCGGCATCTTAAAGCGCGTGGAACGGCGAGTAAAATGCACTACTAAACTTCTATGATAGGGCAATCAGAGTTCCGAATAGATCATTTTATATTTTGGTTAATATAAGAATTCAGCGAAATTCTATCACATTTGTTCAATTTACGTCGCTCCAATTTCAGATAGCTTATTGGGCTAAGCGGCATCGCAAAGCGCATGAATTGACGAGTGAAATGCACTATTAAACTTCTTGGGTAGGGAGAACAAAGACCCGATTAGATCATTTTACATTAAGGTTAATATAAGAATTCAGCGAAATTCTATCACATTTGTTCAATTTACGTCGCTCCAATTTCAGATAGCGTATTGGGCTAAGCGGCATCTCAATGCGCATGAAATGGCCAGTAAAATGCACTATTAAACTTCTAGGATAAGGCAAACGGAGACCCGATTAGACCATTTCATATTACGGTTAATATAAGAATTCAGCGTGATTCTATCGCATTTGTTCAACTTACGTCACTCCTATTTCAGATAGCGTACTGGGCTAGGCGGCATCTTAAAGCGCGTGGAATGGCGAGCAAAATGCACTCTTAATCTTCTATGATAGGGCAATCAGAGACCCGATTAGATCATTTTATATTACGGTTAATATAAGAATTCAGCGAAATTCTATCACATTTGTTCAATTTACGTCGCTCCTATTTCAGATAGCGACTTGTGCTAAGCGGCATCTCAAAGCGCAGGAAATGGCGAGTAAAATGCACTATTAAACTGCTAGGGTAGGGTAAACAGAGACCCCATTAGATCATTTTATATTATGGTTAATTTAAGAATTCAGCGAAATTCTCTCACATTTGTTCAATTTACGTCGCTGATATTTCAGATAGCGTATTGGGCTAAGCGGCATCTCAAAGCGCAAGAAATGGCGAGTAAAATGCACTATTAAACTTCTAGGGTAGGGCAAACAGAGACCCGATTAGGTCATTCCATATTATGGTTAATTTAAGAATTCAGAAAAATTCTATCACATTTGTTCAATTTACGTCGCTCCTATTTCAGATAGCGTACCCGGATAGGCGGCATCTTAAAGCGCGAGGAATGGCGAGTAAAATGCACTATTAAACTTCTATGATAGGGCAATCAGAGACCCGATTAGATCACTTTATATTTTGGTTAATATAAGAATTCAGCGAAATTCTATCACATTTGTTCAATTTACATCGCTCCTATTTCAGATAGCGACTTGTGCTAAGCGGCATCTCAAAGCGCAAGAAATGGCGAGTAAAATGCACTATTAAACTTCTAGGGTAGGGCAAACAGAGACCACATTAGATCATTTTATATTATGGTTAATTTAAGAATTCAGGGAAATTCTATCACATTTGTTTAATTTACGTCGCTCCTATTTCAGATAGCGTATTGGGCTAAGCGGCATCTCAAAGCGCATGAAATGGCGAGTAAAATGCACTATTAAACTTCTAGGGTAGGGCAATCAGAGACCCGATTAGATCATTTTATATTTTGGTTAATATAAGAATCCAGCGAAATTCTATCACATTTGTTCAATTTACGTCGCTCCTATTTCAGATAGCGTATTTGGCTAAGCGGCATCTCAAAGCGCATGGAATGGCGAGTGAAATGCACTATTAAACTTCTAGGGTAGGGCGAACAGAGACCCCATTAGATCATTTTATATTATGGTTAATTTAAGAATTCAGCGAAATTCTATCACATTTGTTCAATTTACGTTGCTCCTATTTCAGATAGCGTACTGGGCTAGGCGGCATCTTAAAGCGCGTGGAATGGCGAGCAAAATGCACTCTTAATCTTCTATGATAGGGCAATCAGAGACCCGATTAGATCATTTTATATTACGGTTAATATAAGAATTCAGCGTAATTCTATCACATTTGTTCAACTAACGTCGCTCCTATTTCAGATAGCGTACTGCGCTAGGCGGTATCTTAAAGCGCGTGGAACGGCGAGTAAAATGCACTACTAAACTTCTATGATAGGGCAATCAGAGTTCCGAATAGATCATTTTATATTTTGTTTACTATAACATTTCAGGGAAATTCTATCACATTTGTTCAATTTACGTCGCTCCTATTTCAGATAGCGTATTGGGCTAAGCGGCATCTCAAAGCGCAAGAAATGGCGAGTAAAATGCACTATTAAGCTTCTAGGGTTGGGCACATAGAGACCCGATTAGATCATTTTATATTATGGTTAATTTAAGAATTCGGCGAAATCCTATCACATTTGTTCATTGTACGTCGCTCCTATTTCAGATAGCGTTTTGGGCTAAGCGGCATCTCAAAGCGCATGAAATGGCGAGTAAAATGCACTATTAAACTTCTAGGGCATGGCGAACAGAGACCCGATTAGATCATTTTACATTAAGGTTAATATAAGTATTCAGGGAACTTCTATCACATTTGTTCAATTTGCGTCGCTCCTATTTCAGATAGCGTACCCGGATAGGCGGCATCTTAAAGCGCGAGGAATGGCGAGTAAAATGCACTATTAAACTTCTAGGGTAGGGCAATCAGAGACCCGATTAGATCATTTTATATTACGGTTAACATAAGAATTCAGCGAAATTCTATCACATTTGTTCAATTTACGTCGCTCCTATTTCAGATAGCGTATTGGGCTAAGCGGCATCTCAAAGCGCATGGAATGGCGAGTGAAATGCACTATTAAACTTCTAGGGTAGGGCGAACAGACACCCGAATAGATCATTTTATATTACGGTTAATATAAGAATTCAGCGTTATTCTATCACATTTGTTCAACTTACGTCGCTCCTATTTCAGAAAGCGTACTGGGCTAGGCGGCATCTCAAAGCGCGTGGAATGGCGAGTAAAATGCACTCTTAAACATCTATGATAGGGCAATCAGAGACCCGATTAGATCATTTTATATTTTGGTTAATATAAGAATTCAGCGAAATTCTATCACATTTGTTCAATTTACGTGGCTCCTATTTCGGATAGCGTATTGGGCTAAGCTGCATCTCAAAGCGCAAGAAATGGCTCGTAAAATGCACTATTAAACTTCTAGGGTAGGGCAATCAGAGACCAGATTAGATCATTTTATATTATGGTTAATTTAAGAATTCAGCAAAATTCTATCACATTTGTTCAATTTACGTCGTTCCTATTTCAGATAGCATACTGGGCTAGGCGGCATCTTAAAGCGCGTGGAATGGCGAGTAAAATGCACTATTAAACTTCCAGGGTAGGGCGATCAGAGACCCGATTAGATCATTTTATATTATGGTTAATTTAAGAATTCAGCAAAATTCTATCACATTTGTTCAATTTACGTCGTTCCTATTTCAGATAGCGTATTGGGCTAAGCGGCATCTCAAAGCGCATGAAATGGCGAGTAAAATGCACTATTAAACTTCTAGGGTAAGGGAAACAGAGACCCGATTAGATCATTTTATATTACGGTTAATATAAGAATTCAGCGTAATTCTATCACATTTGTTCAACATGCGTCGCTCCTATTTCAGATAGTGTACTGGGCTAGGCGGCATCTTAAAGCGCGTGGAAGGGCGAGTAAAATGCACTATTAAACTTCCAGGGTAGGGCAATCAGAGACCCGATTAGATCATTTTATATTATGGTTAATTTAAGAATTCAGCAAAATTCTATCACATTTGTTCAATTTACGTCGTTCCTATTTCAGATAGCGTATTGGGCTAAGCGGCATCTCAAAGCGCATGAAATGGCGAGTAAAATGCACTATTAAACTTCTAGGGTAAGGGAAACAGAGACCCGATTAGATCATTTTATATTACGGTTAATATAAGAATTCAGCGTAATTCTATCACATTTGTTCAACATGCGTCGCTCCTATTTCAGACAGTGTACTGGGCCAGGCGGCATCTTATAGCGCGTGGAAGGGCGAGTAAAATGCACTACTAAACTTCTATGGTAGGGCAATCAGAGTCCCGTTTAGATCATTTTATGTATTGTTTAATATAAGATTTCAGGGAAATTCTATCACATTTGTTCAATTTACGTCGCTCCTATTTCAGATAGCGTATTGGGCTAAGCGGCATCTCAAAGCGTATGAAATGACGAGAGAAATGCACTATTAAACTTCTTGGGTAGGGCGAACAGAGACCCGATTAGGTCATTTCATATTATGGTTAATTACAGAATTCAGCGAAATTCTATCACATTTGTTCAATTTACGTCGCTCCTATTTCAGATAGCGTACTCGGATAGGCGGCATCTTAAAGCGCGTGGAATGGTGAGTAAAATGCACTATTAAGCTTCTAGGGTAGGGCAATCAGAGACCCGATTAGATCATTTTATATTATGGTTAATATAAGAATTCAGCGAAATTCTATCACATTTGTTTAATTTACGTCGCTCCTATTTCAGATAGCGTATTGGGCTAAGCGGCATCTCAAAGCGCATGAAATGGCGAGTAAAATGCACTATTAAACTTCTAGGATAAGGCAAACAGAGACCCGATTAGATCATTTTATATTACGGTTAATATAAGAATTCAGCGTAATTCTGTGACATTTGTTCAACTTACGTAGCTCCTATTTCAGATAGCGTACTGAGCTAGGCGGCAACTTAAAGCGCGTGGAATGGTGAGTAAAATGCACTATTAAACTTCCAGGGTAGGGCAATCAGAGACCCGATTAGATCATTTTATATTATGGTTAATTTAAGAATTCAGCAAAATTCTATCACATTTGTTCAATTTACGTCGCTCCTATTTCGGATAGCGTATTGGGCTAAGCGGCATCTCAAAGCGCAAGAAATGGCGAGTAAAATGCACTATTAAGCTTCTAGGGTTGGGCACATAGAGACCCGATTAGATCATTTTATATTATGGTTAATTTAAGAATTCAGCGAAATCCTATCACATTTGTTCATTTTACGTCGCTCCTATTTCAGATAGCGTTTTGGGCTAAGCGGCATCTCAAAGCGCATGAAATGGCGAGTAAAATGCACTATTAAACTTCTAGGATAAGGCAAACAGAGACCCGATTAGATCATTTTATATTACGGTTAATATAAGAATTCAGCGTAATTCTGTGACATTTGTTCAACTTACGTAGCTCCTATTTCAGATAGCGTACTGAGCTAGGCGGCAACTTAAAGCGCGTGGAATGGTGAGTAAAATGCACTATTAAACTTCCAGGGTAGGGCAATCAGAGACCCGATTAGATCATTTTATATTATGGTTAATTTAAGAATTCAGCAAAATTCTATCACATTTGTTCAATTTACGTCGCTCCTATTTCGGATAGCGTATTGGGCTAAGCTGCATCTCAAAGCGCAAGAAATGGCTCGTAAAATGCACTACTAAACTTCTAGGGTAGGGCAATCAGAGTCCAGATTAGATCATTTTATATTATGGTTAATTTAAGAATTCAGCAAAATTCTATCACATTTGTTCAATTTACGTCGTTCCTATTTCAGATAGCATACTGGGCTAGGCGGCATCTTAAAGCGCGTGGAATGGCGAGTAAAATGCACTATTAAACTTCCAGGGTAGGGCAATCAGAGACCCGATTAGATCATTTTATATTATGGTTAATTTAAGAATTCAGCAAAATTCTATCACATTTGTTCAATTTACGTCGTTCCTATTTCAGATAGTGTATTGGGCTAAGCGGCATCTCAAAGCGCATGAAATGGCGAGTAAAATGCACTATTAAACTTCTAGGGTAAGGGAAACAGAGACCCGATTAGATCATTTTATATTACGGTTAATATAAGAATTCAGCGTAATTCTATCACATTTGTTCAACATGCGTCGCTCCTATTTCAGATAGTGTACTGGGCTAGGCGGCATCTTAAAGCGCGTGGAAGGGCGAGTAAAATGCACTATTAAACTTCTAGGGTAGGGCAATCAGAGACCCGATTAGATCATTTTATATTATGGTTAATTTAAGAATTCAGCAAAATTCTATCACATTTGTTTAATTTACGTCGTTCCTATTTCAGATAGCGTATTGGGCTAAGCGGCATCTCAAAGCGCATGAAATGGCGAGTAAAATGCACTATTAAACTTCTAGGGTAAGGGAAACAGAGACCCGATTAGATCATTTTATATTACGGTTAATATAAGAATTCAGCGTAATTCTATCACATTTGTTCAACATGCGTCGCTCCTATTTCAGACAGTGTACTGGGCCAGGCGGCATCTTAAAGCGCGTGGAAGGGCGAGTAAAATGCACTACTAAACTTCTATGGTAGGGCAATCAGAGTCCCGTTTAGATCATTTTATGTATTGTTTAATATAAGATTTGAGGGAAATTCTATCACATTTGTTCAATTTACGTCGCTCCTATTTCAGATAGCGTATTGGGCTAAGCGGCATCTCAAAGCGTATGAAATGACGAGAGAAATGCACTATTAAACTTCTTGGGTAGGGCGAACAGAGACCCGATTAGGTCATTTCATATTATGGTTAATTACAGAATTCAGCGAAATTCTATCACATTTGTTCAATTTACGTCGCTCCTATTTCAGATAGCGTATTGGGCTAAGCGGCATCTCAAAGCGCATGAAATGGCGAGTAAAATGCACTATTAAACTTCTTGGGTAGGGCGAACAGAGACCCGATTAGGTCATTTCATATTATGGTTAATTACAGAATTCAGCGAAATTCTATCACATTTGTTCAATTTACATCGCTCCTATTTCAGATAGCGTATTGGGCTAAGCGGCATCTCAAAGCGCATGAAATGGCGAGTAAAATGCACTATTAAACTTCTAGGGTAGGGCAATCAGAGACCCGATTAGATCATTTTATATTTTGGTTAATATAAGAATCCAGCGAAATTCTATCACATTTGTTCAATTTACGTCGCTCCTATTTCAGATAGCGTATTGGGCTAAGCGGCATCTCAAAGCGCATGGAATGGCGAGTGAAATGCACTATTAAACTTCTAGGGTAGGTCGAACAGAGACCCGAATAGATCATTTTATATTACGGTTAATATAAGAATTCAGCGTAATTCTATCACATTTGTTCAACTAACGTCGCTCCTATTTCAGATAGCGTACTGCGCTAGGCGGCATCTTAAAGCGCGTGGAACGGCGAGTAAAATGCACTACTAAACTTCTATGATAGGGCAATCAGAGTTCCGAATAGATCATTTTATATTCTGTTTACTATAACATTTCAGGGAAATTCTATCACATTTGTTCAATTTACGTCGCTCCTATTTCAGATAGCGTATTGGGCTAAGCGGCATCTCAAAGCGCAAGAAATGGCGAGTAAAATGCACTATTAAGCTTCTAGGGTTGGGCACATAGAGACCCGATTAGATCATTTTATATTATGGTTAATTTAAGAATTCAGCGAAATCCTATCACATTTGTTCATTTTACGTTGCTCCTATTTCAGATAGCGTTTTGGGCTAAGCGGCATCTCAAAGCGCATGAAATGGCGAGTAAAATGCACTATTAAACTTCTAGGATAAGGCAAACAGAGACCCGATTAGATCATTTTATATTACGGTTAATATAAGAATTCAGCGTAATTCTGTGACATTTGTTCAACTTACGTAGCTCCTATTTCAGATAGCGTACTGAGCTAGGCGGCAACTTAAAGCGCGTGGAATGGTGAGTAAAATGCACTATTAAACTTCCAGGGTAGGGCAATCAGAGACCCGATTAGATCATTTTATATTATGGTTAATTTAAGAATTCAGCAAAATTCTATCACATTTGTTCAATTTACGTCGCTCCTATTTCGGATAGCGTATTGGGCTAAGCTGCATCTCAAAGCGCAAGAAATGGCTCGTAAAATGCACTACTAAACTTCTAGGGTAGGGCAATCAGAGTCCAGATTAGATCATTTTATATTATGGTTAATTTAAGAATTCAGCAAAATTCTATCACATTTGTTCAATTTACGTCGTTCCTATTTCAGATAGCATACTGGGCTAGGCGGCATCTTAAAGCGCGTGGAATGGCGAGTAAAATGCACTATTAAACTTCCAGGGTAGGGCAATCAGAGACCCGATTAGATCATTTTATATTATGGTTAATTTAAGAATTCAGCAAAATTCTATCACATTTGTTCAATTTACGTCGTTCCTATTTCAGATAGTGTATTGGGCTAAGCGGCATCTCAAAGCGCATGAAATGGCGAGTAAAATGCACTATTAAACTTCTAGGGTAAGGGAAACAGAGACCCGATTAGATCATTTTATATTACGGTTAATATAAGAATTCAGCGTAATTCTATCACATTTGTTCAACATGCGTCGCTCCTATTTCAGATAGTGTACTGGGCTAGGCGGCATCTTAAAGCGCGTGGAAGGGCGAGTAAAATGCACTATTAAACTTCCAGGGTAGGGCAATCAGAGACCCGATTAGATCATTTTATATTATGGTTAATTTAAGAATTCAGCAAAATTCTATCACATTTGTTTAATTTACGTCGTTCCTATTTCAGATAGCGTATTGGGCTAAGCGGCATCTCAAAGCGCATGAAATGGCGAGTAAAATGCACTATTAAACTTCTAGGGTAAGGGAAACAGAGACCCGATTAGATCATTTTATATTACGGTTAATATAAGAATTCAGCGTAATTCTATCACATTTGTTCAACATGCGTCGCTCCTATTTCAGACAGTGTACTGGGCCAGGCGGCATCTTAAAGCGCGTGGAAGGGCGAGTAAAATGCACTACTAAACTTCTATGGTAGGGCAATCAGAGTCCCGTTTAGATCATTTTATGTATTGTTTAATATAAGATTTGAGGGAAATTCTATCACATTTGTTCAATTTACGTCGCTCCTATTTCAGATAGCGTATTGGGCTAAGCGGCATCTCAAAGCGTATGAAATGACGAGAGAAATGCACTATTAAACTTCTTGGGTAGGGCGAACAGAGACCCGATTAGGTCATTTCATATTATGGTTAATTACAGAATTCAGCGAAATTCTATCACATTTGTTCAATTTACGTCGCTCCTATTTCAGATAGCGTATTGGGCTAAGCGGCATCTCAAAGCGCATGAAATGGCGAGTAAAATGCACTATTAAACTTCTTGGGTAGGGCGAACAGAGACCCGATTAGGTCATTTCATATTATGGTTAATTACAGAATTCAGCGAAATTCTATCACATTTGTTTAATTTACATCGCTCCTATTTCAGATAGCGTATTGGGCTAAGCGGCATCTCAAAGCGCATGAAATGGCGAGTAAAATGCACTATTAAACTTCTAGGGTAGGGCAATCAGAGACCCGATTAGATCATTTTATATTTTGGTTAATATAAGAATCCAGCGAAATTCTATCACATTTGTTCAATTTACGTCGCTCCTATTTCAGATAGCGTATTTGGCTAAGCGGCATCTCAAAGCGCATGGAATGGCGAGTGAAATGCACTATTAAACTTCTAGGGTAGGTCGAACAGAGACCCGAATAGATCATTTTATATTACGGTTAATATAAGAATTCAGCGTAATTCTATCACATTTGTTCAACTAACGTCGCTCCTATTTCAGATAGCGTACTGCGCTAGGCGGCATCTTAAAGCGCGTGGAACGGCGAGTAAAATGCACTACTAAACTTCTATGATAGGGCAATCAGAGTTCCGAATAGATCATTTTATATTCTGTTTACTATAACATTTCAGGGAAATTCTATCACATTTGTTCAATTTACGTCGCTCCTATTTCAGATAGCGTATTGGGCTAAGCGGCATCTCAAAGCGCAAGAAATGGCGAGTAAAATGCACTATTAAGCTTCTAGGGTTGGGCACATAGAGACCCGATTAGATCATTTTATATTATGGTTAATTTAAGAATTCAGCGAAATCCTATCACATTTGTTCATTTTACGTTGCTCCTATTTCAGATAGCGTTTTGGGCTAAGCGGCATCTCAAAGCGCATGAAATGGCGAGTAAAATGCACTATTAAACTTCTAGGATAAGGCAAACAGAGACCCGATTAGATCATTTTATATTACGGTTAATATAAGAATTCAGCGTAATTCTGTGACATTTGTTCAACTTACGTAGCTCCTATTTCAGATAGCGTACTGAGCTAGGCGGCAACTTAAAGCGCGTGGAATGGTGAGTAAAATGCACTATTAAACTTCCAGGGTAGGGCAATCAGAGTCCCGTTTAGATCATTTTATGTATTGTTTAATATAAGATTTCAGGGAAATTCTATCACATTTGTTCAATTTACGTCGCTCCTATTTCAGATAGCGTATTGGGCTAAGCGGCATCTCATAGCGTATGAAATGACGAGAGAAATGCACTATTAAACTTCTTGGGTAGGGCGAACAGAGACCCGATTAGGTCATTTCATATTATGGTTAATTACAGAATTCAGCGAAATTCTATCACATTTGTTCAATTTACGTCGCTCCTATTTCAGATAGCGTATTGGGCTAAGCGGCATCTCAAAGCGCATGAAATGGCGAGTAAAATGCACTATTAAACTTCTAGGGTAGGGCAATCAGAGACCCGATTAGATCATTTTATATTTTGGTTAATATAAGAATCCAGCGAAATTCTATCACATTTGTTCAATTTACGTCGCTCCTATTTCAGATAGCGTATTTGGCTAAGCGGCATCTCAAAGCGCATGGAATGGCGAGTGAAATGCACTATTAAACTTCTAGGGTAGGGCGAACAGACACCCGAATAGATCATTTTATATTACGGTTAATATAAGAATTCAGCGTAATTCTATCACACTTGTTCAACTAACGTCGCTCCTATTTCAGATAGCTTACTGGGCTAGGCGGTATCTTAAAGCGCGTGGAATGGCGAGTAAAATGCACTATTAAACTTCTAGGATAAGGCAAACGGAGACCCGATTAGACCATTTTATATTACGGTTAATATAAGAATTCAGCGTTATTCTATCACATTTGTTCAACTTACGTCGCTCCTATTTCAGAAAGCGTACTCGGATAGGCGGCATCTTAATGCGCGTGGAATGGCGAGTAAAATGCACTATTAAACTTCTCGGGTAATGCAAACAGAGACCCGATTAGATCATTTTATATTACGGTTAATATAAGATTTCAGGGAAATTCTATCACATTTGTTCAATTTACGTCGCTCCTATTTCAGATAGCTATTGGGCTAAGCGGCATCTCAAAGCGCATGAAATGACGAGAGAAATGCACTATTAAACTTCTTGGGTAGGGCGAACAGAGACCCGATTACATCATTTTATATTATGGTTAATATAAGAATTCAGCGAAATTCTATCACATTTGTTCAATTTGCGTCGCTCCTATTTCAGATAGCGTATTGGGCTAAGCGGCATCTCAAAGCGCATGAAATGACGAATAAAATGCACTATTAAGCTTGTACGCTAGGGCGTACAGAGACCCGATTAGATCATTTAACATTATGGTTAATAAAAGAATTCAGCGAAATTCTATCACATTTGTTCAATTTACGTCGCTCCTATTTCAGATAGCGTACTGGGCTAGGCGGCATCTCAAAGCGCATGAAATGACGAGTAAAATGCTCTATTAAACTTCTAGGGTAGGGCAAACAGAGACCCGATTAGGTCATTTCATATTATGGTTAATTTAAGAATTCAGCGAAATTCTATCACATTTGTTCAAGTTACATCGCTCCTATTTCAGATAGCTTATTGGGCTAAGCGGCATCTCAAAGCGCATGAAATGGCGAGTAAAATGCACTATTAAACTTCTAGGATAAGGCAAACAGAGACCCGATTAGATCATTTTATATTACGGTTAATATAAGAATTCAGCGTAATTCTGTCACATTTGTTCAAGTTACGTAGCTCCTATTTCAGATAGCGTACTGGGCTAGGCGGCAACTTAAACCGCGTGGAATGGCGAGTAAAATGCACTATTAAACTTCTATGATAGGGCAATCAGAGACCCGATTAGTTCATTTTATGTTTTGGTTAATATAAGAATCCAGCGAAATTCTATCACATTTGTTCAATTTACGTCGCTCCTATTTCAGATAGCTTATTGGGCTAAGCGGCATCGCAAAGCGCATGAATTGACGAGTGAAATGCACTATTAAACTTCTTGGGTAGGGCGAACAAAGACCCGATTAGATCATTTTACATTAAGGTTAATATAAGAATTCAGCGAAATTCTATCACATTTGTTCAATTTACATCGCTCCTATTTCAGATAGCGACTTGTGCTAAGCGGCATCTCAAAGCGCAGGAAATGGCGAGTAAAATGCACTATTAAACTTCTAGGGTAGGGTAAACAGAGACCCCATTAGATCATTTTATATTATGGTTAATTTAAGAATTCAGCGAAATTATCTCACATTTGTTCAATTTACGTCGCTGATATTTCAGATAGCGTATTGGGCTAAGCGGCATCTCAAAGGGCAAGAAATGGCGAGTAAAATGCACTATTAAACTTCTAGGGTAGGGCAAACAGAGACCCGATTAGGTCATTTCATATTATGGTTAATTTAAGAATTCAGAAAAATTCTATCACATTTGTTCAATTTACGTCGCTCCTATTTCAGATAGCGTACCCGGATAGGCGGCATCTTAAAGCGCGAGGAATGGCGAGTAAAATGCACTATTAAACTTCTATGATAGGGCAATCAGAGACCCGATTAGATCACTTTATATTTTGGTTAATATAAGAATTCAGCGAAATTCTATCACATTTGTTCAATTTACATCGCTCCTATTTCAGATAGCGACTTGTGCTAAGCGGCATCTCAAAGCGCAAGAAATGGCGAGTAAAATGCACTATTAAACTTCTAGGGTAGGGCAAACAGAGACCCGATTAGGTCATTTCATATTATGGTTAATTTAAGAATTCAGAAAAATTCTATCACATTTGTTCAATTTACGTCGCTCCTATTTCAGATAGCGTACCCGGATAGGCGGCATCTCAAAGCGCAGGAAATGGCGAGTAAAATGCACTATTAAACTTCTAGGGTAGGGTAAACAGAGACCCCATTAGATCATTTTATATTATGGTTAATTTAAGAATTCAGCGAAATTATCTCACATTTGTTCAATTTACGTCGCTGATATTTCAGATAGCGTATTGGGCTAAGCGGCATCTCAAAGCGCAAGAAATGGCGAGTAAAATGCACTATTAAACTTCTAGGATAAGGCAAACGGAGACCCGATTAGACCATTTTATATTACGGTTAATATAAGAATTCAGCGTTATTCTATCACATTTGTTCAACTTACGTCGCTCCTATTTCAGAAAGCGTACTCGGATAGGCGGCATCTTAAAGCGCGTGGAATGGCGAGTAAAATGCACTATTAAACTTCTCGGGTAATGCAAACAGAGACCCGATTAGATCATTTTATATTACGGTTAATATAAGATTTCAGGGAAATTCTATCACATTTGTTCAATTTACGTCGCTCCTATTTCAGATAGCTATTGGGCTAAGCGGCATCTCAAAGCGCATGAAATGACGAGAGAAATGCACTATTAAACTTCTTGGGTAGGGCGAACAGAGACCCGATTACATCATTTTATATTATGGTTAATATAAGAATTCAGCGAAATTCTATCACATTTGTTCAATTTGCGTCGCTCCTATTTCAGATAGCGTATTGGGCTAAGCGGCATCTCAAAGCGCATGAAATGACGAATAAAATGCACTATTAAGCTTGTACGCTAGGGCGTACAGAGACCCGATTAGATCATTTAACATTATGGTTAATATAAGAATTCAGCGAAATTCTATCACATTTGTTCAATTTACGTCGCTCCTATTTCAGATAGCGTACTGGGCTAGGCGGCATCTCAAAGCGCATGAAATGACGAGTAAAATGCTCTATTAAACTTCTAGGGTAGGGCAAACAGAGACCCGATTAGGTCATTTCATATTATGGTTAATTTAAGAATTCAGCGAAATTCTATCACATTTGTTCAAGTTACATCGCTCCTATTTCAGATAGCTTATTGGGCTAAGCGGCATCTCAAAGCGCATGAAATGGCGAGTAAAATGCACTATTAAACTTCTAGGATAAGGCAAACAGAGACCCGATTAGATCATTTTATATTACGGTTAATATAAGAATTCAGCGTAATTCTGTCACATTTGTTCAAGTTACGTAGCTCCTATTTCAGATAGCGTACTGGGCTGGGCGGCAACTTAAACCGCGTGGAATGGCGAGTAAAATGCACTATTAAACTTCTATGATAGGGCAATCAGAGACCCGATTAGTTCATTTTATGTTTTGGTTAATATAAGAATCCAGCGAAATTCTATCACATTTGTTCAATTTACGTCGCTCCTATTTCAGATAGCTTATTGGGCTAAGCGGCATCGCAAAGCGCATGAATTGACGAGTGAAATGCACTATTAAACTTCTTGGGTAGGGCGAACAAAGACCCGATTAGATCATTTTACATTAAGGTTAATATAAGAATTCAGCGAAATTCTATCACATTTGTTCAATTTACATCGCTCCTATTTCGGATAGCGACTTGTGCTAAGCGGCATCTCAAAGCGCAGGAAATGGCGAGTAAAATGCACTATTAAACTTCTAGGGTAGGGTAAACAGAGACCCCATTAGATCATTTTATATTATGGTTAATTTAAGAATTCAGCGAAATTATCTCACATTTGTTCAATTTACGTCGCTGATATTTCAGATAGCGTATTGGGCTAAGCGGCATCTCAAAGCGCAAGGAATGGCGAGTAAAATGCACTATTAAACTTCTAGGGTAGGGCAAACAGAGACCACATTAGATCATTTTATATTATGGTTAATTTAAGAATTCAGCGAAATTCTCTCCCATTTGTTCAATTTACGTCGCTGATATATCAGATAGCGTATTGGGCTAAGCGGCATCTTAAAGCGCGTGGAATGGCGAGTAAAATGCACTATTAAACTTCCAGGGTAGGGCAATCAGAGACCCGATTAGATCATTTTATATTATGGTTAATTTAAGAATTCAGCAAAATTCTATCACTTTTGTTCAATTTA
Organism: Macropis europaea; assembly: GCA_916610135.2. NCBI lineage: Eukaryota > Metazoa > Arthropoda > Insecta > Hymenoptera > Melittidae > Macropis > Macropis europaea. The sequence continues at coordinate 74,398 of CAKAJE020001566.1, forward strand.
CGTCGCTCCTATTTCAGATAGCGTATTGGGCTAAGCGGCATCTGAAAGCGCATGGATTGACGAGTGAAATGCACTGTTAAACTTCTAGGGTAGGGCGAACAGAGACCCGAATGTATCATTTTATATTACGGTTAATATAAGAATTCAGCGTAATTCTATGACATTTGTTCAACTTACGTCGCTCCAATTGCAGATAGCGTATTGGGGTAAGCGGCATCTCAAAGCGCATGAAATGGCGAGTAAAATGCACTGTTAAACTTCTAGGGTAGGGCAAACAGAGACCCGATTAGATCATTTCATATTATGGTTTATTTAAGAATTCAGAAAAATTCTATCACATTTGTCCAATTTACGTCGCTCCTATTTCAGATAGCTTATTCAGATAAGCGGCATCTCAAAGCGCATGAAATGACGTGTGAAATGCACTAGTAATCTTCTAGGGTAGGGCGAACAGAGACCCGATTACATCATTTTACATTAAGGTTAATATAAGAATTCAGCGAGATTCTCTCACATTTGTTCAATTTACGTCGCTCCAATTTCAGATAGCGTATTGGGCTAAGCGGCATCTCAATGCGCATGAAATGGCCAGTAAAATGCACTATTAAACTTCTAGGATAAGGCAAACGGAGACCCGATTAGACCATTTCATATTACGGTTAATATAAGAATTCAGCGTGATTCTATCGCATTTGTTCAACTTACGTCACTCCTATTTCAGATAGCGTACTGGGCTAGGCGGCATCTTAAAGCGCGTGGAATGGCGAGCAAAATGCACTCTTAATCTTCTATGATAGGGCAATCAGAGACCCGATTAGATCATTTTATATTACGGTTAATATAAGAATTCAGCGAAATTCTATCACATTTGTTCAATTTACGTCGCTCCTATTTCAGATAGCGACTTGTGCTAAGCGGCATCTCAAAGCGCAGGAAATGGCGAGTAAAATGCACTATTAAACTGCTAGGGTAGGGTAAACAGAGACCCCATTAGATCATTTTATATTATGGTTAATTTAAGAATTCAGCGAAATTCTCTCACATTTGTTCAATTTACGTCGCTGATATTTCAGATAGCGTATTGGGCTAAGCGGCATCTCAAAGCGCAAGAAATGGCGAGTAAAATGCACAATTAAACTTCTAGGGTAGGGCAAACAGAGACCCGATTAGGTCATTCCATATTATGGTTAATTTAAGAATTCAGAAAATTCTATCACATTTGTTCAATTTACGTCGCTCCTATTTCAGATAGCGTACCCGGATAGGCGGCATCTTAAAGCGCGAGGAATGGCGAGTAAAATGCACTATTAAACTTCTATGATAGGGCAATCAGAGACCCGATTAGATCACTTTATATTTTGGTTAATATAAGAATTCAGCGAAATTCTATCACATTTGTCCAATTTACATCGCTCCTATTTCAGATAGCGACTTGTGCTAAGCGGCATCTCAAAGCGCAAGAAATGGCGAGTAAAATGCACTATTAAACTTCTAGGGTAGGGCAAACAGAGACCACATTAGATCATTTTATATTATGGTTAATTTAAGAATTCAGGGAAATTCTATCACATTTGTTTAATTTACGTCGCTCCTATTTCAGATAGCGTATTGGGCTAAGCGGCATCTCAAAGCGCATGAAATGGCGAGTAAAATGCACTATTAAACTTCTAGGGTAGGGCAATCAGAGACCCGATTAGATCATTTTATATTTTGGTTAATATAAGAATCCAGCGAAATTCTATCACATTTGTTCAATTTACGTCGCTCCTATTTCAGATAGCGTACTTGGCTAAGCGGCATCTCAAAGCGCATGGAATGGCGAGTGAAATGCACTATTAAACTTCTAGGGTAGGGCGAACAGAGACCCCATTAGATCATTTTATATTATGGTTAATATAAGAATCCAGCGAAATTCTATCACATTTGTTCAATTTACGTTGCTCCTATTTCAGATAGCGTACTGGGCTAGGCGGCATCTTAAAGCGCGTGGAATGGCGAGCAAAATGCACTCTTAATCTTCTATGATAGGGCAATCAGAGACCCGATTAGATCATTTTATATTACGGTTAATATAAGAATTCAGCGTAATTCTATCACATTTGTTCAACTAACGTCGCTCCTATTTCAGATAGCGTACTGCGCTAGGCGGTATCTTAAAGCGCGTGGAACGGCGAGTAAAATGCACTACTAAACTTCTATGATAGGGCAATCATAGTTCCGAATAGATCATTTTATATTTTGTTTACTATAACATTTCAGGGAAATTCTATCACATTTGTTCAATTTACGTCGCTCCTATTTCAGATAGCGTATTGGGCTAAGCGGCATCTCAAAGCGCAAGAAATGGCGAGTAAAATGCACTATTAAGCTTCTAGGGTTGGGCACATAGAGACCCGATTAGATCATTTTATATTATGGTTAATTTAAGAATTCGGCGAAATCCTATCACATTTGTTCATTGTACGTCGCTCCTATTTCAGATAGCGTTTTGGGCTAAGCGGCATCTCAAAGCGCATGAAATGGCGAGTAAAATGCACTATTAAACTTCTAGGGCATGGCGAACAGAGACCCGATTAGATCATTTTACATTAAGGTTAATATAAGTATTCAGGGAACTTCTATCACATTTGTTCAATTTACGTCGCTCCTATTTCAGATAGCGTACCCGGATAGGCGGCATCTTAAAGCGCGAGGAATGGCGAGTAAAATGCACTATTAAACTTCTAGGGTAGGGCAATCAGAGACCCGATTAGATCATTTTATATTACGGTTAACATAAGAATTCAGCGAAATTCTATCACATTTGTTCAATTTACGTCGCTCCTATTTCAGATAGCGTATTGGGCTAAGCGGCATCTCAAAGCGCATGGAATGGCGAGTGAAATGCACTATTAAACTTCTAGGGTAGGGCGAACAGACACCCGAATAGATCATTTTATATTACGGTTAATATAAGAATTCAGCGTTATTCTATCACATTTGTTCAACTTACGTCGCTCCTATTTCAGAAAGCGTACTGAGCTAGGCGGCATCTCAAAGCGCGTGGAATGGCGAGTAAAATGCACTCTTAAACATCTATGATAGGGCAATCAGAGACCCGATTAGATCATTTTATATTTTGGTTAATATAAGAATTCAGCGAAATTCTATCACATTTGTTCAATTTCCGTGGCTCCTATTTCGGATAGCGTATTGGGCTAAGCTGCATCTCAAAGCGCAAGAAATGGCTCGTAAAATGCACTATTAAACTTCTAGGGTAGGGCAATCAGAGACCAGATTAGATCATTTTATATTATGGTTAATTTAAGAATTCAGCAAAATTCTATCACATTTGTTCAATTTACGTCGTTCCTATTTCAGATAGCATACTGGGCTAGGCGGCATCTTAAAGCGCGTGGAATGGCGAGTAAAATGCACTATTAAACTTCCAGGGTAGGGCAATCAGAGACCCGATTAGATCATTTTATATTATGGTTAATTTAAGAATTCAGCAAAATTCTATCACATTTGTTCAATTTACGTCGTTCCTATTTCAGATAGCGTATTGGGCTAAGCGGCATCTCAAAGCGCATGAAATGGCGAGTAAAATGCACTATTAAACTTCTAGGGTAAGGGAAACAGAGACCCGATTAGATCATTTTATATTACGGTTAATATAAGAATTCAGCGTAATTCTATCACATTTGTTCAACATGCGTCGCTCCTATTTCAGATAGTGTACTGGGCTAGGCGGCATCTTAAAGCGCGTGGAAGGGCGAGTAAAATGCACTATTAAACTTCCAGGGTAGGGCAATCAGAGACCCGATTAGATCATTTTATATTATGGTTAATTTAAGAATTCAGCAAAATTCTATCACATTTGTTCAATTTACGTCGTTCCTATTTCAGATAGCGTATTGGGCTAAGCGGCATCTCAAAGCGCATGAAATGGCGAGTAAAATGCACTATTAAACTTCTAGGGTAAGGGAAACAGAGACCCGATTAGATCATTTTATATTACGGTTAATATAAGAATTCAGCGTAATTCTATCACATTTGTTCAACATGCGTCGCTCCTATTTCAGACAGTGTACTGGGCCAGGCGGCATCTTAAAGCGCGTGGAAGGGCGAGTAAAATGCACTACTAAACTTCTATGGTAGGGCAATCAGAGTCCCGTTTAGATCATTTTATGTATTGTTTAATATAAGATTTCAGGGAAATTCTATCACATTTGTTCAATTTACGTCGCTCCTATTTCAGATAGCGTATTGGGCTAAGCGGCATCTCAAAGCGTATGAAATGACGAGAGAAATGCACTATTAAACTTCTTGGGTAGGGCGAACAGAGACCCGATTAGGTCATTTCATATTATGGTTAATTACAGAATTCAGCGAAATTCTATCACATTTGTTCAATTTACGTCGCTCCTATTTCAGATAGCGTACTCGGATAGGCGGCATCTTAAAGCGCGTGGAATGGTGAGTAAAATGCACTATTAAGCTTCTAGGGTAGGGCAATCAGAGACCCGATTAGATCATTTTATATTATGGTTAATATAAGAATTCAGCGAAATTCTATCACATTTGTTTAATTTACGTCGCTCCTATTTCAGATAGCGTATTGGGCTAAGCGGCATCTCAAAGCGCATGAAATGGCGAGTAAAATGCACTATTAAACTTCTAGGGTAGGGCAATCAGAGACCCGATTAGATCATTTTATATTTTGGTTAATATAAGAATCCAGCGAAATTCTATCACATTTGTTCAATTTACGTCGCTCCTATTTCAGATAGCGTATTTGGCTAAGCGGCATCTCAAAGCGCATGGAATGGCGAGTGAAATGCACTATTAAACTTCTAGGGTAGGTCGAACAGAGACCCGAATAGATCATTTTATATTACGGTTAATATAAGAATTCAGCGTAATTCTATCACATTTGTTCAACTAACGTCGCTCCTATTTCAGATAGCGTACTGCGCTAGGCGGCATCTTAAAGCGCGTGGAACGGCGAGTGAAATGCACTACTAAACTTCTATGATAGGGCAATCAGAGTTCCGAATAGATCATTTTATATTCTGTTTACTATAACATTTCAGGGAAATTCTATCACATTTGTTCAATTTACGTCGCTCCTATTTCAGATAGCGTATTGGGCTAAGCGGCATCTCAAAGCGCAAGAAATGGCGAGTAAAATGCACTATTAAGCTTCTAGGGTTGGGCACATAGAGACCCGATTAGATCATTTTATATTATGGTTAATTTAAGAATTCAGCGAAATCCTATCACATTTGTTCATTTTACGTCGCTCCTATTTCAGATAGCGTTTTGGGCTAAGCGGCATCTCAAAGCGCATGAAATGGCGAGTAAAATGCACTATTAAACTTCTAGGATAAGGCAAACAGAGACCCGATTAGATCATTTTATATTACGGTTAATATAAGAATTCAGCGTAATTCTGTGACATTTGTTCAACTTACGTAGCTCCTATTTCAGATAGCGTACTGAGCTAGGCGGCAACTTAAAGCGCGTGGAATGGTGAGTAAAATGCACTATTAAACTTCCAGGGTAGGGCAATCAGAGACCCGATTAGATCATTTTATATTATGGTTAATTTAAGAATTCAGCAAAATTCTATCACATTTGTTCAATTTACGTCGCTCCTATTTCGGATAGCGTATTGGGCTAAGCTGCATCTCAAAGCGCAAGAAATGGCTCGTAAAATGCACTACTAAACTTCTAGGGTAGGGCAATCAGAGTCCAGATTAGATCATTTTATATTATGGTTAATTTAAGAATTCAGCAAAATTCTATCACATTTGTTCAATTTACGTCGTTCCTATTTCAGATAGCGTACTGGGCTAGGCGGCATCTTAAAGCGCGTGGAATGGCGAGTAAAATGCACTATTAAACTTCCAGGGTAGGGCAATCAGAGACCCGATTAGATCATTTTATATTATGGTTAATTTAAGAATTCAGCAAAATTCTATCACATTTGTTCAATTTACGTCGTTCCTATTTCAGATAGTGTATTGGGCTAAGCGGCATCTCAAAGCGCATGAAATGGCGAGTAAAATGCACTATTAAACTTCTAGGGTAAGGGAAACAGAGACCCGATTAGATCATTTTATATTACGGTTAATATAAGAATTCAGCGTAATTCTATCACATTTGTTCAACATGCGTCGCTCCTATTTCAGATAGTGTACTGGGCTAGGCGGCATCTTAAAGCGCGTGGAAGGGCGAGTAAAATGCACTATTAAACTTCCAGGGTAGGGCAATCAGAGACCCGATTAGATCATTTTATATTATGGTTAATTTAAGAATTCAGCAAAATTCTATCACATTTGTTTAATTTACGTCGTTCCTATTTCAGATAGCGTATTGGGCTAAGCGGCATCTCAAAGCGCATGAAATGGCGAGTAAAATGCACTATTAAACTTCTAGGGTAAGGGAAACAGAGACCCGATTAGATCATTTTATATTACGGTTAATATAAGAATTCAGCGTAATTCTATCACATTTGTTCAACATGCGTCGCTCCTATTTCAGACAGTGTACTGGGCCAGGCGGCATCTTAAAGCGCGTGGAAGGGCGAGTAAAATGCACTACTAAACTTCTATGGTAGGGCAATCAGAGTCCCGTTTAGATCATTTTATGTATTGTTTAATATAAGATTTGAGGGAAATTCTATCACATTTGTTCAATTTACGTCGCTCCTATTTCAGATAGCGTATTGGGCTAAGCGGCATCTCAAAGCGTATGAAATGACGAGAGAAATGCACTATTAAACTTCTTGGGTAGGGCGAACAGAGACCCGATTAGGTCATTTCATATTATGGTTAATTACAGAATTCAGCGAAATTCTATCACATTTGTTCAATTTACGTCGCTCCTATTTCAGATAGCGTACTCGGATAGGCGGCATCTTAAAGCGCGTGGAATGGTGAGTAAAATGCACTATTAAACTTCTAGGGTAGGGCAATCAGAGACCCGATTAGATCATTTTATATTATGGTTAATATAAGAATTCAGCGAAATTCTATCACATTTGTTTAATTTACGTCGCTCCTATTTCAGATAGCGTATTGGGCTAAGCGGCATCTCAAAGCGCATGAAATGGCGAGTAAAATGCACTATTAAACTTCTTGGGTAGGGGCGAACAGAGACCCGATTAGGTCATTTCATATTATGGTTAATTACAGAATTCAGCGAAATTCTATCACATTTGTTTAATTTACGTCGCTCCTATTTCAGATAGCGTATTGGGCTAAGCGGCATCTCAAAGCGCATGAAATGGCGAGTAAAATGCACTATTAAACTTCTAGGGTAGGGCAATCAGAGACCCGATTAGATCATTTTATATTTTGGTTAATATAAGAATCCAGCGAAATTCTATCACATTTGTTCAATTTACGTCGCTCCCTATTTCAGATAGCGTATTTGGCTAAGCGGCATCTCAAAGCGCATGGAATGGCGAGTGAAATGCACTATTAAACTTCTAGGGTAGGTCGAACAGAGACCCGAATAGATCATTTTATATTACGGTTAATATAAGAATTCAGCGTAATTCTATCACATTTGTTCAACTAACGTCGCTCCTATTTCAGATAGCGTACTGCGCTAGGCGGCATCTTAAAGCGCGTGGAACGGCGAGTAAAATGCACTACTAAACTTCTATGATAGGGGCAATCAGAGTTCCGAATAGATCATTTTATATTCTGTTTACTATAACATTTCAGGGAAATTCTATCACATTTGTTCAATTTACGTCGCTCCTATTTCAGATAGCGTATTGGGCTAAGCGGCATCTCAAAGCGCAAGAAATGGCGAGTAAAATGCACTATTAAGCTTCTAGGGTTGGGCACATAGAGACCCGATTAGATCATTTTATATTATGGTTAATTTAAGAATTCAGCGAAATCCTATCACATTTGTTCATTTTACGTTGCTCCTATTTCAGATAGCGTTTTGGGCTAAGCGGCATCTCAAAGCGCATGAAATGGCGAGTAAAATGCACTATTAAACTTCTAGGATAAGGCAAACAGAGACCCGATTAGATCATTTTATATTACGGTTAATATAAGAATTCAGCGTAATTCTGTGACATTTGTTCAACTACGTAGCTCCTATTCAGATAGCGTACTGAGCTAGGCGGCAACTTAAAGCGCGTGGAATGGTGAGTAAAATGCACTATTAAACTTCCAGGGTAGGGCAATCAGAGACCCGATTAGATCATTTTATATTATGGTTAATTTACGAATTCAGCAAAATTCTATCACATTTGTTCAATTTACGTCGCTCCTATTTCGGATAGCGTATTGGGCTAAGCTGCATCTCAAAGCGCAAGAAATGGCTCGTAAAATGCACTATTAAACTTCTAGGGTAGGGCAATCAGAGACCAGATTAGATCATTTTATATTATGGTTAATTAAGAATTCAGCAAAATTCTATCACATTTGTTCAATTTACGTCGTTCCTATTTCAGATAGCATACTGGGCTAGGCGGCATCTTAAAGCGCGTGGAATGGCGAGTAAAATGCACTATTAAACTTCCAGGGTAGGGCAATCAGAGACCCGATTAGATCATTTTATATTATGGTTAATTTAAGAATTCAGCAAAATTCTATCACATTTGTTCAATTTACGTCGTTCCTATTTCAGATAGCGTATTGGGCTAAGCGGCATCTCAAAGCGCATGAAATGGCGAGTAAAATGCACTATTAAACTTCTAGGGTAAGGGAAACAGAGACCCGATTAGATCATTTTATATTACGGTTAATATAAGAATTCAGCGTAATACTATCACATTTGTTCAACATGCGTCGCTCCTATTTCAGATAGTGTACTGGGCTAGGCGGCATCTTAAAGCGCGTGGAAGGGCGAGTAAAATGCACTATTAAACTTCCAGGGTAGGGCAATCAGAGTCCCGTTTAGATCATTTTATGTATTGTTTAATATAAGATTTCAGGGAAATTCTATCACATTTGTTCAATTTACGTCGCTCCTATTTCAGATAGCGTATTGGGCTAAGCGGCATCTCATAGCGTATGAAATGACGAGAGAAATGCACTATTAAACTTCTTGGGTAGGGCGAACAGAGACCCGATTAGGTCATTTCATATTATGATTAATTACAGAATTCAGCGAAATTCTATCACATTTGTTCAATTTACGTCGCTCCTATTTCAGATAGCGTATTGGGCTAAGCGGCATCTCAAAGCGCATGAAATGGCGAGTAAAATGCACTATTAAACTTCTAGGGTAGGGCAATCAGAGACCCGATTAGATCATTTTATATTTTGGTTAATATAAGAATCCAGCGAAATTCTATCACATTTGTTCAATTTACGTCGCTCCTATTTCAGATAGCGTATTTGGCTAAGCGGCATCTCAAAGCGCATGGAATGGCGAGTGAAATGCACTATTAAACTTCTAGGGTAGGGCGAACAGACACCCGAATAGATCATTTTACATTAAGGTTAATATAAGAATTCAGCGAAATTCTATCACATTTGTTCAATTTACATCGCTCCTATTTCAGATAGCGACTTGTGCTAAGCGGCATCTCAAAGCGCAGGAAATGGCGAGTAAAATGCACTATTAAACTTCTAGGGTAGGGTAAACAGAGACCCCATTAGATCATTTTATATTATGGTTAATTTAAGAATTCAGCGAAATTATCTCACATTTGTTCAATTTACGTCGCTGATATTTCAGATAGCGTATTGGGCTAAGCGGCATCTCAAAGCGCAAGAAATGGCGAGTAAAATGCACTATTAAACTTCTAGGGTAGGGCAAACAGAGACCCGATTAGGTCATTTCATATTATGGTTAATTTAAGAATTCAGAAAAATTCTATCACATTTGTTCAATTTACGTCGCTCCTATTTCAGATAGCGTACCCGGATAGGCGGCATCTTAAAGCGCGAGGAATGGCGAGTAAAATGCACTATTAAACTTCTATGATAGGGCAATCAGAGACCCGATTAGATCACTTTATATTTTGGTTAATATAAGAATTCAGCGAAATTCTATCACATTTGTTCAATTTTCATCGCTCCTATTTCAGATAGCGACTTGTGCTAAGCGGCATCTCAAAGCGCAAGAAATGGCGAGTAAAATGCACTATTAAACTTCTAGGGTAGGGCAAACAGAGACCACATTAGATCATTTTATATTATGGTTAATTTAAGAATTCAGCGAAATTCTCTCCCATTTGTTCAATTTACGTCGCTGATATATCAGATAGCGTATTGGGCTAAGCGGCATCTCAAAGCGCAAGAAATGGCGAGTAAAATGCACTATTAAACTTCTAGGATAAGGCAAACGGAGACCCGATTAGACCATTTTATATTACGGTTAATATAAGAATTCAGCGTTATTCTATCACATTTGTTCAACTTACGTCGCTCCTATTTCAGAAAGCGTACTCGGATAGGCGGCATCTTAATGCGCGTGGAATGGCGAGTAAAATGCACTATTAAACTTCTCGGGTAATGCAAACAGAGACCCGATTAGATCATTTTATATTACGGTTAATATAAGATTTCAGGGAAATTCTATCACATTTGTTCAATTTACGTCGCTCCTATTTCAGATAGCTATTGGGCTAAGCGGCATCTCAAAGCGCATGAAATGACGAGAGAAATGCACTATTAAACTTCTTGGGTAGGGCGAACAGAGACCCGATTACATCATTTTATATTATGGTTAATATAAGAATTCAGCGAAATTCTATCACATTTGTTCAATTTGCGTCGCTCCTATTTCAGATAGCGTATTGGGCTAAGCGGCATCTCAAAGCGCATGAAATGACGAATAAAATGCACTATTAAGCTTGTACGCTAGGGCGTACAGAGACCCGATTAGATCATTTAACATTATGGTTAATAAAAGAATTCAGCGAAATTCTATCACATTTGTTCAATTTACGTCGCTCCTATTTCAGATAGCGTACTGGGCTAGGCGGCATCTCAAAGCGCATGAAATGACGAGTAAAATGCTCTATTAAACTTCTAGGGTAGGGCAAACAGAGACCCGATTAGGTCATTTCATATTATGGTTAATTTAAGAATTCAGCGAAATTCTATCACATTTGTTCAAGTTACATCGCTCCTATTTCAGATAGCTTATTGGGCTAAGCGGCATCTCAAAGCGCATGAAATGGCGAGTAAAATGCACTATTAAACTTCTAGGATAAGGCAAACAGAGACCCGATTAGATCATTTTATATTACGGTTAATATAAGAATTCAGCGTAATTCTGTGACATTTGTTCAACTTACGTAGCTCCTATTTCAGATAGCGTACTGAGCTAGGCGGCAACTTAAAGCGCGTGGAATGGTGAGTAAAATGCACTATTAAACTTCCAGGGTAGGGCAATCAGAGACCCGATTAGATCATTTTATATTATGGTTAATTTAAGAATTCAGCAAAATTCTATCACATTTGTTCAATTTACGTCGCTCCTATTTCGGATAGCGTATTGGGCTAAGCTGCATCTCAAAGCGCAAGAAATGGCTCGTAAAATGCACTACTAAACTTCTAGGGTAGGGCAATCAGAGACCCGATTAGATCATTTTATATTATGGTTAATTTAAGAATTCAGCAAAATTCTATCACATTTGTTCAATTTATATCGCTCCTATTTCGGATAGCGACTTGTGCTAAGCGGCATCTCAAAGCGCAGGAAATGGCGAGTAAAATGCACTATTAAACTTCTAGGGTAGGGTAAACAGAGACCCCATTAGATCATTTTATATTATGGTTAATTTAAGAATTCAGCGAAATTATCTCACATTTGTTCAATTTACGTCGCTGATATTTCAGATAGCGTATTGGGCTAAGCGGCATCTCAAAGCGCAAGAAATGGCGAGTAAAATGCACTATTAAACTTCTAGGGTAGGGCAAACAGAGACCCGATTAGGTCATTTCATATTATGGTTAATTTAAGGATTCAGAAAAATTCTATCACATTTGTTCAATTTACGTCGCTCCTATTTCAGATAGCGTACCCGGATAGGCGGCATCTTAAAGCGCGAGGAATGGCGAGTAAAATGCACTATTAAACTTCTATGATAGGGCAATCAGAGACCCGATTAGATCACTTTATATTTTGGTTAATATAAGAATTCAGCGAAATTCTATCACATTTGTTCAATTTACATCGCTCCTATTTCAGATAGCGACTTGTGCTAAGCGGCATCTCAAAGCGCAAGAAATGGCGAGTAAAATGCACTATTAAACTTCTAGGGTAGGGCAAACAGAGACCACATTAGATCATTTTATATTATGGTTAATTTAAGAATTCAGCGAAATTCTCTCCCATTTGTTCAATTTACGTCGCTGATATATCAGATAGCGTATTGGGCTAAGCGGCATCTCAAAGCGCAAGAAATGGCGAGTAAAATGCACTATTAAACTTCTAGGGTAGGGCAATCAGAGACCCGATTAGATCATTTTATATTATGGTTAATTTAAGAATTCAGCAAAATTCTATCACATTTGTTCAATTTACGTCGTTCCTATTTCAGATAGCATACTGGGCTAGGCGGCATCTTAAAGCGCGTGGAATGGCGAGTAAAATGCACTATTAAACTTCCAGGGTAGGGCAATCAGAGACCCGATTAGATCATTTTATATTATGGTTAATTTAAGAATTCAGCAAAATTCTATCACATTTGTTCAATTTACGTCGTTCCTATTTCAGATAGCGTATTGGGCTAAGCGGCATCTCAAAGCGCATGAAATGGCGAGTAAAATGCACTATTAAACTTCTAGGGTAAGGGAAACAGAGACCCGATTAGATCATTTTATATTACGGTTAATATAAGAATTCAGCGTAATTCTATCACATTTGTTCAACATGCGTCGCTCCTATTTCAGATAGTGTACTGGGCTAGGCGGCATCTTAAAGCGCGTGGAAGGACGAGTAAAATGCACTATTAAACTTCCAGGGTAGGGCAATCAGAGACCCGATTAGATCATTTTATATTATGGTTAATTTAAGAATTCAGCAAAATTCTATCACATTTGTTCAATTTACGTTGCTCCTATTGCAGATAGCGTATTGGGCTAAGCGGCATCTCAAAGCGCATGAAATGGCGAGTAAAATGCACTATTAAACTTCTATGGTAATGCAAACAGAGACCCGATTAGATCATTTTATATTACGGTTAATATAAGAATTGAGCGTAATTCTATCACATTTGTTCAACATACGTCGCTCCTATTTCAGATAGTGTACTGGGCTAGGCGGCATCTTAAGGCGCGTCGAAGGGCGAGTAAAATGCACTACTAAACTTCTATGATAGGGCAATCAGAGTCCCGTTTAGATCATTTTATATTTTGTTTAATATAAGATTTCAGGGAAATTCTATCACATTTGTTCAATTTACGTCGCTCCTATTTCAGATAGCTATTGGGCTAAGCGGCATCTCAAAGCGCATGAAATGACGAGAGAAATGCACTATTAAACTTCTTGGGTAGGGCGAACAGAGACCCGATTACATCATTTTATATCATGGTTAATTTAAGAATTCAGCAAAATTCTATCACATTTGTTCAATTTACGTCGCTCCTATTTCAGATAGCGTATTGGGCTAAGCGGCATCTCAAAGCGCATGAAATGCCGAGTAAAATGCGCTATTAAACTTCTAGGGTAGGGCAATCAGAGACCCGAATAGATCATTTTATATTACGGTTAATATAAGAATTCAGCGTAATTCTATCACATTTGTTCAACTAACGTCGCTCCTATTTCAGATAGCGTACTGCGCTAGGCGGCATCTTAAAGCGCGTGGGACGGCAAGTAAAATGCACTACTAAACTTCTATGATAGGGCAATCAGAGTTCCGAATAGATCATTTTATATTTTGTTTACTATAACATTTCAGGGAAATTCTATCACATTTGTTCAATTTACGTCGCTCCTATTTCAGATAGCGTATTGGGCTAAGCGGCATCTCAAAGCGCACGAAAGGGCGAGTAAAATGCACTATTAAACTTCTAGGGTGTGGCAAGCAGGGACCCGATCAGATCATTTTATATTACGGTTAATATAAGAATTCAGCGAAATTCTATCACTTTTGTTCAATTTACGTCGCTCCTATTTCAGATAGCGTATTGGGCTAAGCGGCATCTGAAAGCGCATGGATTGACGAGTGAAATGCACTGTTAAACTTCTAGGGTAGGGCGAACAGAGACCCGAATGTATCATTTTATATTACGGTTAATATAAGAATTCAGCGTAATCCTATGACATTTGTTGAACTTACGTCGCTCCAATTGCAGATAGCGTATTGGGCTAGGCGGCATCTTAAAGCGCGTGGAATGGCGAGTAAAATGCACTACTAAACTTCTATGGTAGGGCAATCAGAGTCCCGTTTAGATCATTTTATGTATTGTTTAATATAAGATTTGAGGGAAATTCTATCACATTTGTTCAATTTACGTCGCTCCTATTTCAGATAGCGTATTGGGCTAAGCGGCATCTCAAAGCGTATGAAATGACGAGAGAAATGCACTATTAAACTTCTTGGGTAGGGCGAACAGAGACCCGATTAGGTCATTTCATATTATGGTTAATTACAGAATTCAGCGAAATTCTATCACATTTGTTCAATTTACGTCGCTCCTATTTCAGATAGCGTACTCGGATAGGCGGCATCTTAAAGCGCGTGGAATGGTGAGTAAAATGCACTATTAAACTTCTAGGGTAGGGCAATCAGAGACCCGATTAGATCATTTTATATTATGGTTAATATAAGAATTCAGCGAAATTCTATCACATTTGTTTAATTTACGTCGCTCCTATTTCAGATAGCGTATTGGGCTAAGCGGCATCTCAAAGCGCATGAAATGGCGAGTAAAATGCACTATTAAACTTCTTGGGTAGGGCGAACAGAGACCCGATTAGGTCATTTCATATTATGGTTAATTACAGAATTCAGCGAAATTCTATCACATTTGTTTAATTTACGTCGCTCCTATTTCAGATAGCGTATTGGGCTAAGCGGCATCTCAAAGCGCATGAAATGGCGAGTAAAATGCACTATTAAACTTCTAGGGTAGGGCAATCAGAGACCCGATTAGATCATTTTATATTTTGGTTAATATAAGAATCCAGCGAAATTCTATCACATTTGTTCAATTTACGTCGCTCCTATTTCAGATAGCGTATTTGGCTAAGCGGCATCTCAAAGCGCATGGAATGGCGAGTGAAATGCACTATTAAACTTCTAGGGTAGGTCGAACAGAGACCCGAATAGATCATTTTATATTACGGTTAATATAAGAATTCAGCGTAATTCTATCACATTTGTTCAACTAACGTCGCTCCTATTTCAGATAGCGTACTAAGCTAGGCGGCATCTTAAAGCGCGTGGAACGGCGAGTAAAATGCACTACTAAACTTCTATGATAGGGCAATCAGAGTTCCGAATAGATCATTTTATATTCTGTTTACTATAACATTTCAGGGAAATTCTATCACATTTGTTCAATTTACGTCGCTCCTATTTCAGATAGCGTATTGGGCTAAGCGGCATCTCAAAGCGCAAGAAATGGCGAGTAAAATGCACTATTAAGCTTCTAGGGTTGGGCACATAGAGACCCGATTAGATCATTTTATATTATGGTTAATTTAAGAATTCAGCGAAATCCTATCACATTTGTTCATTTTACGTTGCTCCTATTTCAGATAGCGTTTTGGGCTAAGCGGCATCTCAAAGCGCATGAAATGGCGAGTAAAATGCACTATTAAACTTCTAGGATAAGGCAAACAGAGACCCGATTAGATCATTTTATATTACGGTTAATATAAGAATTCAGCGTAATTCTGTGACATTTGTTCAACTTACGTAGCTCCTATTTCAGATAGCGTACTGAGCTAGGCGGCAACTTAAAGCGCGTGGAATGGTGAGTAAAATGCACTATTAAACTTCCAGGGTAGGGCAATCAGAGACCCGATTAGATCATTTTATATTATGGTTAATTTAAGAATTCAGCAAAATTCTATCACATTTGTTCAATTTACGTCGCTCCTATTTCGGATAGCGTATTGGGCTAAGCTGCATCTCAAAGCGCAAGAAATGGCTCGTAAAATGCACTATTAAACTTCTAGGGTAGGGCAATCAGAGACCAGATTAGATCATTTTATATTATGGTTAATTTAAGAATTCAGCAAAATTCTATCACATTTGTTCAATTTACGTCGTTCCTATTTCAGATAGCATACTGGGCTAGGCGGCATCTTAAAGCGCGTGGAATGGCGAGTAAAATGCACTATTAAACTTCCAGGGTAGGGCAATCAGAGACCCGATTAGATCATTTTATATTATGGTTAATTTAAGAATTCAGCAAAATTCTATCACATTTGTTCAATTTACGTCGTTCCTATTTCAGATAGCGTATTGGGCTAAGCGGCATCTCAAAGCGCATGAAATGGCGAGTAAAATGCACTATTAAACTTCTAGGGTAAGGGAAACAGAGACCCGATTAGATCATTTTATATTACGGTTAATATAAGAATTCAGCCGTAATACTATCACATTTGTTCAACATGCGTCGCTCCTATTTCAGATAGTGTACTGGGCTAGGCGGCATCTTAAAGCGCGTGGAAGGGCGAGTAAAATGCACTACTAAACTTCCAGGGTAGGGCAATCAGAGACTCGATTAGATCATTTTATATTATGGTTAATTTAAGAATTCAGCAAAATTCTATCACATTTGTTCAATTTACGTCGTTCCTATTTCAGATAGCGTATAGGGCTAAGCGGCATCTCAAAGCGCACGAAATGGCGAGTAAAATGCACTATTAAACTTCTAGGGTAAGGGAAACAGAGACCCGATTAGATCATTTTATATTACGGTTAATATAAGAATTCAGCGTAATTCTATCACATTTGTTCAACATGCGTCGCTCCTATTTCAGACAGTGTACTGGGCCAGGCGGCATCTTAAAGCGCGTGGAAGGGCGAGTAAAATGCACTACTAAACTTCTATGGTAGGGCAATCAGAGTCCCGTTTAGATCATTTTATGTATTGTTTAATATAAGATTTCAGGGAAATTCTATCACATTTGTTCAATTTACGTCGCTCCTATTTCAGATAGCGTATTGGGCTAAGCGGCATCTCATAGCGTATGAAATGACGAGAGAAATGCACTATTAAACTTCTTGGGTAGGGCGAACAGAGACCCGATTAGGTCATTTCATATTATGATTAATTACAGAATTCAGCGAAATTCTATCACATTTGTTCAATTTACGTCGCTCCTATTTCAGATAGCGTATTGGGCTAAGCGGCATCTCAAAGCGCATGAAATGGCGAGTAAAATGCACTATTAAACTTCTAGGGTAGGGCAATCAGAGACCCGATTAGATCATTTTATATTTTGGTTAATATAAGAATCCAGCGAAATTCTATCACATTTGTTCAATTTACGTCGCTCCTATTTCAGATAGCGTATTTGGCTAAGCGGCATCTCAAAGCGCATGGAATGGCGAGTGAAATGCACTATTAAACTTCTAGGGTAGGGCGAACAGACACCCGAATAGATCATTTTATATTACGGTTAATATAAGAATTCAGCGTAATTCTATCACACTTGTTCAACTAACGTCGCTCCTATTTCAGATAGCTTACTGGGCTAGGCGGTATCTTAAAGCGCGTGGAATGGCGAGTAAAATGCACTATTAAACTTCTAGGATAAGGCAAACGGAGACCCGATTAGACCATTTTATATTACGGTTAATATAAGAATTCAGCGTTATTCTATCACATTTGTTCAACTTACGTCGCTCCTATTTCAGAAAGCGTACTCGGATAGGCGGCATCTTAATGCGCGTGGAATGGCGAGTAAAATGCACTATTAAACTTCTCGGGTAATGCAAACAGAGACCCGATTAGATCATTTTATATTACGGTTAATATAAGATTTCAGGGAAATTCTATCACATTTGTTCAATTTACGTCGCTCCTATTTCAGATAGCTATTGGGCTAAGCGGCATCTCAAAGCGCATGAAATGACGAGAGAAATGCACTATTAAACTTCTTGGGTAGGGCGAACAGAGACCCGATTACATCATTTTATATTATGGTTAATATAAGAATTCAGCGAAATTCTATCACATTTGTTCAATTTGCGTCGCTCCTATTTCAGATAGCGTATTGGGCTAAGCGGCATCTCAAAGCGCATGAAATGACGAATAAAATGCACTATTAAGCTTGTACGCTAGGGCGTACAGAGACCCGATTAGATCATTTAACATTATGGTTAATAAAAGAATTCAGCGAAATTCTATCACATTTGTTCAATTTACGTCGCTCCTATTTCAGATAGCGTACTGGGCTAGGCGGCATCTCAAAGCGCATGAAATGACGAGTAAAATGCTCTATTAAACTTCTAGGGTAGGGCAAACAGAGACCCGATTAGGTCATTTCATATTATGGTTAATTTAAGAATTCAGCGAAATTCTATCACATTTGTTCAAGTTACATCGCTCCTATTTCAGATAGCTTATTGGGCTAAGCGGCATCTCAAAGCGCATGAAATGGCGAGTAAAATGCACTATTAAACTTCTAGGATAAGGCAAACAGAGACCCGATTAGATCATTTTATATTACGGTTAATATAAGAATTCAGCGTAATTCTGTCACATTTGTTCAAGTTACGTAGCTCCTATTTCAGATAGCGTACTGGGCTAGGCGGCAACTTAAACCGCGTGGAATGGCGAGTAAATGCACTATTAAACTTCTATGATAGGGCAATCAGAGACCCGATTAGTTCATTTTATGTTTTGGTTAATATAAGAATCCAGCGAAATTCTATCACATTTGTTCAATTTACGTCGCTCCTATTTCAGATAGCTTATTGGGCTAAGCGGCATCGCAAAGCGCATGAATTGACGAGTGAAATGCACTATTAAACTTCTTGGGTAGGGCGAACAAAGACCCGATTAGATCATTTTACATTAAGGTTAATATAAGAATTCAGCGAAATTCTATCACATTTGTTCAATTTACATCGCTCCTATTTCAGATAGCGACTTGTGCTAAGCGCATCTCAAAGCGCAGGAAATGGCGAGTAAAATGCACTATTAAACTTCTAGGGTAGGGTAAACAGAGACCCCATTAGATCATTTTATATTATGGTTAATTTAAGAATTCAGCGAAATTATCTCACATTTGTTCAATTTACGTCGCTGATATTTCAGATAGCGTATTGGGCTAAGCGGCATCTCAAAGCGCAAGAAATGGCGAGTAAAATGCACTATTAAACTTCTAGGGTAGGGCAAACAGAGACCCGATTAGGTCATTTCATATTATGGTTAATTTAAGAATTCAGAAAAATTCTATCACATTTGTTCAATTTACGTCGCTCCTATTTCAGATAGCGTACCCGGATAGGCGGCATCTTAAAGCGCGAGGAATGGCGAGTAAAATGCACTATTAAACTTCTATGATAGGGCAATCAGAGACCGGATTAGATCACTTTATATTTTGGTTAATATAAGAATTCAAGCGAAATTCTATCACATTTGTTCAATTTACATCGCTCCTATTTCAGATAGCGACTTGTGCCTAAGCGGCATCTCAAAGCGCAAGAAATGGCGAGTAAAATGCACTATTAAACTTCTAGGGTAGGGCAAACAGAGACCACATTAGATCATTTTATATTATGGTTAATTTAAGAATTCAGCGAAATTCTCTCCCATTTGTTCAATTTACGTCGCTGATATATCAGATAGCGTATTGGGCTAAGCGGCATCTCAAAGCGCAAGAAATGGCGAGTAAAATGCACTATTAAACTTCTAGGATAAGGCAAACGGAGACCCGATTAGACCATTTTATATTACGGTTAATATAAGAATTCAGCGTTATTCTATCACATTTGTTCAACTTACGTCGCTCCTATTTCAGAAAGCGTACTCGGATAGGCGGCATCTTAAAGCGCGTGGAATGGCGAGTAAAATGCACTATTAAACTTCTCGGGTAATGCAAACAGAGACCCGATTAGATCATTTTATATTACGGTTAATATAAGATTTCAGGGAAATTCTATCACATTTGTTCAATTTACGTCGCTCCTATTTCAGATAGCTATTGGGCTAAGCGGCATCTCAAAGCGCATGAAATGACGAGAGAAATGCACTATTAAACTTCTTGGGTAGGGCGAACAGAGACCCCGATTACATCATTTTATATTATGGTTAATATAAGAATTCAGCGAAATTCTATCACATTTGTTCAATTTGCGTCGCTCCTATTTCAGATAGCGTATTGGGCTAAGCGGCATCTCAAAGCGCATGAAATGACGAATAAAATGCACTATTAAGCTTGTACGCTAGGGCGTACAGAGACCCGATTAGATCATTTAACATTATGGTTAATAAAAGAATTCAGCGAAATTCTATCACATTTGTTCAATTTACGTCGCTCCTATTTCAGATAGCGTACTGGGCTAGGCGGCATCTCAAAGCGCATGAAATGACGAGTAAAATGCTCTATTAAACTTCTAGGGTAGGGCAAACAGAGACCCGATTAGGTCATTTCATATTATGGTTAATTTAAGAATTCAGCGAAATTCTATCACATTTGTTCAAGTTACATCGCTCCTATTTCAGATAGCTTATTGGGCTAAGCGGCATCTCAAAGCGCATGAAATGGCGAGTAAAATGCACTATTAAACTTCTAGGATAAGGCAAACAGAGACCCGATTAGATCATTTTATATTACGGTTAATATAAGAATTCAGCGTAATTCTGTCACATTTGTTCAAGTTACGTAGCTCCTATTTCAGATAGCGTACTGGGCTGGGCGGCAACTTAAACCGCGTGGAATGGCGAGTAAAATGCACTATTAAACTTCTATGATAGGGCAATCAGAGACCCGATTAGTTCATTTTATGTTTTGGTTAATATAAGAATCCAGCGAAATTCTATCACATTTGTTCAATTTACGTCGCTCCTATTTCAGATAGCTTATTGGGCTAAGCGGCATCGCAAAGCGCATGAATTGACGAGTGAAATGCACTATTAAACTTCTTGGGTAGGGCGAACAAAGACCCGATTAGATCATTTTACATTAAGGTTAATATAAGAATTCAGCGAAATTCTATCACATTTGTTCAATTTACATCGCTCCTATTTCGGATAGCGACTTGTGCTAAGCGGCATCTCAAAGCGCAGGAAATGGCGAGTAAAATGCACTATTAAACTTCTAGGGTAGGGTAAACAGAGACCCCATTAGATCATTTTATATTATGGTTAATTTAAGAATTCAGCGAAATTATCTCACATTTGTTCAATTTACGTCGCTGATATTTCAGATAGCGTATTGGGCTAAGCGGCATCTCAAAGCGCAAGAAATGGCGAGTAAAATGCACTATTAAACTTCTAGGGTAGGGCAAACAGAGACCCGATTAGGTCATTTCATATTATGGTTAATTTAAGGATTCAGAAAAATTCTATCACATTTGTTCAATTTACGTCGCTCCTATTTCAGATAGCGTACCCGGATAGGCGGCATCTTAAAGCGCGAGGAATGGCGAGTAAAATGCACTATTAAACTTCTATGATAGGGCAATCAGAGACCCGATTAGATCACTTTATATTTTGGTTAATATAAGAATTCAGCGAAATTCTATCACATTTGTTCAATTTACATCGCTCCTATTTCAGATAGCGACTTGTGCTAAGCGGCATCTCAAAGCGCAAGAAATGGCGAGTAAAATGCACTATTAAACTTCTAGGGTAGGGCAAACAGAGACCACATTAGATCATTTTATATTATGGTTAATTTAAGAATTCAGCGAAATTCTCTCCCATTTGTTCAATTTACGTCGCTGATATATCAGATAGCGTATTGGGCTAAGCGGCATCTCAAAGCGCAAGAAATGGCGAGTAAAATGCACTATTAAACTTCTAGGGTAGGGCAATCAGAGACCCGATTAGATCATTTTATATTATGGTTAATTTAAGAATTCAGCGTTATTCTATCACATTTGTTCAACTTACGTCGCTCCTATTTCAGAAAGCGTACTCGGATAGGCGGCATCTTAATGCGCGTGGAATGGCGAGTAAAATGCACTATTAAACTTCTCGGGTAATGCAAACAGAGACCCGATTAGATCATTTTATATTACGGTTAATATAAGATTTCAGGGAAATTCTATCACATTTGTTCAATTTACGTCGCTCCTATTTCAGATAGCTATTGGGCTAAGCGGCATCTCAAAGCGCATGAAATGACGAGAGAAATGCACTATTAAACTTCTTGGGTAGGGCGAACAGAGACCCGATTACATCATTTTATATTATGGTTAATATAAGAATTCAGCGAAATTCTATCACATTTGTTCAATTTGCGTCGCTCCTATTTCAGATAGCGTATTGGGCTAAGCGGCATCTCAAAGCGCATGAAATGACGAATAAAATGCACTATTAAGCTTGTACGCTAGGGCGTACAGAGACCCGATTAGATCATTTAACATTATGGTTAATAAAAGAATTCAGCGAAATTCTATCACATTTGTTCAATTTACGTCGCTCCTATTTCAGATAGCGTACTGGGCTAGGCGGCATCTCAAAGCGCATGAAATGACGAGTAAAATGCTCTATTAAACTTCTAGGGTAGGGCAAACAGAGACCCGATTAGGTCATTTCATATTATGGTTAATTTAAGAATTCAGCGAAATTCTATCACATTTGTTCAAGTTACATCGCTCCTATTTCAGATAGCTTATTGGGCTAAGCGGCATCTCAAAGCGCATGAAATGGCGAGTAAAATGCACTATTAAACTTCTAGGATAAGGCAAACAGAGACCCGATTAGATCATTTTATATTACGGTTAATATAAGAATTCAGCGTAATTCTGTCACATTTGTTCAAGTTACGTAGCTCCTATTTCAGATAGCGTACTGGGCTAGGCGGCAACTTAAACCGCGTGGAATGGCGAGTAAAATGCACTATTAAACTTCTATGATAGGGCAATCAGAGACCCGATTAGTTCATTTTATGTTTTGGTTAATATAAGAATCCAGCGAAATTCTATCACATTTGTTCAATTTACGTCGCTCCTATTTCAGATAGCTTATTGGGCTAAGCGGCATCGCAAAGCGCATGAATTGACGAGTGAAATGCACTATTAAACTTCTTGGGTAGGGCGAACAAAGACCCGATTAGATCATTTTACATTAAGGTTAATATAAGAATTCAGCGAAATTCTATCACATTTGTTCAATTTACATCGCTCCTATTTCAGATAGCGACTTGTGCTAAGCGGCATCTCAAAGCGCAGGAAATGGCGAGTAAAATGCACTATTAAACTTCTAGGGTAGGGTAAACAGAGACCCCATTAGATCATTTTATATTATGGTTAATTTAAGAATTCAGCGAAATTATCTCACATTTGTTCAATTTACGTCGCTGATATTTCAGATAGCGTATTGGGCTAAGCGGCATCTCAAAGCGCAAGAAATGGCGAGTAAAATGCACTATTAAACTTCTAGGGTAGGGCAAACAGAGACCCGATTAGGTCATTTCATATTATGGTTAATTTAAGAATTCAGAAAAATTCTATCACATTTGTTCAATTTACGTCGCTCCTATTTCAGATAGCGTACCCGGATAGGCGGCATCTTAAAGCGCGAGGAATGGCGAGTAAAATGCACTATTAAACTTCTATGATAGGGCAATCAGAGACCGGATTAGATCACTTTATATTTTGGTTAATATAAGAATTCAGCGAAATTCTATCACATTTGTTCAATTTACATCGCTCCTATTTCAGATAGCGACTTGTGCTAAGCGGCATCTCAAAGCGCAAGAAATGGCGAGTAAAATGCACTATTAAACTTCTAGGGTAGGGCAAACAGAGACCACATTAGATCATTTTATATTATGGTTAATTTAAGAATTCAGCGAAATTCTCTCCCATTTGTTCAATTTACGTCGCTGATATATCAGATAGCGTATTGGGCTAAGCGGCATCTCAAAGCGCAAGAAATGGCGAGTAAAATGCACTATTAAACTTCTAGGATAAGGCAAACGGAGACCCGATTAGACCATTTTATATTACGGTTAATATAAGAATTCAGCGTTATTCTATCACATTTGTTCAACTTACGTCGCTCCTATTTCAGAAAGCGTACTCGGATAGGCGGCATCTTAAAGCGCGTGGAATGGCGAGTAAAATGCACTATTAAACTTCTCGGGTAATGCAAACAGAGACCCGATTAGATCATTTTATATTACGGTTAATATAAGATTTCAGGGAAATTCTATCACATTTGTTCAATTTACGTCGCTCCTATTTCAGATAGCTATTGGGCTAAGCGGCATCTCAAAGCGCATGAAATGACGAGAGAAATGCACTATTAAACTTCTTGGGTAGGGCGAACAGAGACCCGATTACATCATTTTATATTATGGTTAATATAAGAATTCAGCGAAATTCTATCACATTTGTTCAATTTGCGTCGCTCCTATTTCAGATAGCGTATTGGGCTAAGCGGCATCTCAAAGCGCATGAAATGACGAATAAAATGCACTATTAAGCTTGTACGCTAGGGCGTACAGAGACCCGATTAGATCATTTAACATTATGGTTAATAAAAGAATTCAGCGAAATTCTATCACATTTGTTCAATTTACGTCGCTCCTATTTCAGATAGCGTACTGGGCTAGGCGGCATCTCAAAGCGCATGAAATGACGAGTAAAATGCTCTATTAAACTTCTAGGGTAGGGCAAACAGAGACCCGATTAGGTCATTTCATATTATGGTTAATTTAAGAATTCAGCGAAATTCTATCACATTTGTTCAAGTTACATCGCTCCTATTTCAGATAGCTTATTGGGCTAAGCGGCATCTCAAAGCGCATGAAATGGCGAGTAAAATGCACTATTAAACTTCTAGGATAAGGCAAACAGAGACCCGATTAGATCATTTTATATTACGGTTAATATAAGAATTCAGCGTAATTCTGTCACATTTGTTCAAGTTACGTAGCTCCTATTTCAGATAGCGTACTGGGCTGGGCGGCAACTTAAACCGCGTGGAATGGCGAGTAAAATGCACTATTAAACTTCTATGATAGGGCAATCAGAGACCCGATTAGTTCATTTTATGTTTTGGTTAATATAAGAATCCAGCGAAATTCTATCACATTTGTTCAATTTACGTCGCTCCTATTTCAGATAGCTTATTGGGCTAAGCGGCATCGCAAAGCGCATGAATTGACGAGTGAAATGCACTATTAAACTTCTTGGGTAGGGCGAACAAAGACCCGATTAGATCATTTTACATTAAGGTTAATATAAGAATTCAGCGAAATTCTATCACATTTGTTCAATTTACATCGCTCCTATTTCGGATAGCGACTTGTGCTAAGCGGCATCTCAAAGCGCAGGAAATGGCGAGTAAAATGCACTATTAAACTTCTAGGGTAGGGTAAACAGAGACCCCATTAGATCATTTTATATTATGGTTAATTTAAGAATTCAGCGAAATTATCTCACATTTGTTCAATTTACGTCGCTGATATTTCAGATAGCGTATTGGGCTAAGCGGCATCTCAAAGCGCAAGAAATGGCGAGTAAAATGCACTATTAAACTTCTAGGGTAGGGCAAACAGAGACCCGATTAGGTCATTTCATATTATGGTTAATTTAAGGATTCAGAAAAATTCTATCACATTTGTTCAATTTACGTCGCTCCTATTTCAGATAGCGTACCCGGATAGGCGGCATCTTAAAGCGCGAGGAATGGCGAGTAAAATGCACTATTAAACTTCTATGATAGGGCAATCAGAGACCCGATTAGATCACTTTATATTTTGGTTAATATAAGAATTCAGCGAAATTCTATCACATTTGTTCAATTTACATCGCTCCTATTTCAGATAGCGACTTGTGCTAAGCGGCATCTCAAAGCGCAAGAAATGGCGAGTAAAATGCACTATTAAACTTCTAGGGTAGGGCAAACAGAGACCACATTAGATCATTTTATATTATGGTTAATTTAAGAATTCAGCGAAATTCTCTCCCATTTGTTCAATTTACGTCGCTGATATATCAGATAGCGTATTGGGCTAAGCGGCATCTCAAAGCGCAAGAAATGGCGAGTAAAATGCACTATTAAACTTCTAGGGTAGGGCAATCAGAGACCCGATTAGATCATTTTATATTATGGTTAATTTAAGAATTCAGCAAAATTCTATCACATTTGTTCAATTTACGTCGTTCCTATTTCAGATAGCATACTGGGCTAGGCGGCATCTTAAAGCGCGTGGAATGGCGAGTAAAATGCACTATTAAACTTCCAGGGTAGGGCAATCAGAGACCCGATTAGATCATTTTATATTATGGTTAATTTAAGAATTCAGCAAAATTCTATCACATTTGTTCAATTTACGTCGTTCCTATTTCAGATAGCGTATTGGGCTAAGCGGCATCTCAAAGCGCATGAAATGGCGAGTAAAATGCACTATTAAACTTCTAGGGTAAGGGAAACAGAGACCCGATTAGATCATTTTATATTACGGTTAATATAAGAATTCAGCGTAATTCTATCACATTTGTTCAACATGCGTCGCTCCTATTTCAGATAGTGTACTGGGCTAGGCGGCATCTTAAAGCGCGTGGAAGGACGAGTAAAATGCACTATTAAACTTCCAGGGTAGGGCAATCAGAGACCCGATTAGATCATTTTATATTATGGTTAATTTAAGAATTCAGCAAAATTCTATCACATTTGTTCAATTTACGTTGCTCCTATTGCAGATAGCGTATTGGGCTAAGCGGCATCTCAAAGCGCATGAAATGGCGAGTAAAATGCACTATTAAACTTCTATGGTAATGCAAACAGAGACCCGATTAGATCATTTTATATTACGGTTAATATAAGAATTGAGCGTAATTCTATCACATTTGTTCAACATACGTCGCTCCTATTTCAGATAGTGTACTGGGCTAGGCGGCATCTTAAGGCGCGTCGAAGGGCGAGTAAAATGCACTACTAAACTTCTATGATAGGGCAATCAGAGTCCCGTTTAGATCATTTTATATTTTGTTTAATATAAGATTTCAGGGAAATTCTATCACATTTGTTCAATTTACGTCGCTCCTATTTCAGATAGCTATTGGGCTAAGCGGCATCTCAAAGCGCATGAAATGACGAGAGAAATGCACTATTAAACTTCTTGGGTAGGGCGAACAGAGACCCGATTACATCATTTTATATCATGGTTAATTTAAGAATTCAGCAAAATTCTATCACATTTGTTCAATTTACGTCGCTCCTATTTCAGATAGCGTATTGGGCTAAGCGGCATCTCAAAGCGCATGAAATGCCGAGTAAAATGCGCTATTAAACTTCTAGGGTAGGGCAATCAGAGACCCGAATAGATCATTTTATATTACGGTTAATATAAGAATTCAGCGTAATTCTATCACATTTGTTCAACTAACGTCGCTCCTATTTCAGATAGCGTACTGCGCTAGGCGGCATCTTAAAGCGCGTGGGACGGCAAGTAAAATGCACTACTAAACTTCTATGATAGGGCAATCAGAGTTCCGAATAGATCATTTTATATTTTGTTTACTATAACATTTCAGGGAAATTCTATCACATTTGTTCAATTTACGTCGCTCCTATTTCAGATAGCGTATTGGGCTAAGCGGCATCTCAAAGCGCATGAAATGGCGAGTAAAATGCACTATTAAACTTCTAGGGTAAGGCAAACAGAGACCCGATTAGACCATTTTATATTACGGTTAATATAAGAATTCAGCGTTATTCTATCACATTTGTTCAACTTACGTCGCTCCTATTTCAGAAAGCGTACTCGGATAGGCGGCATCTTAAAGCGCGTGGAATGGCGAGTAAAATGCACTATTAAACTTCTCGGGTAATGCAAACAGAGACCCGATTAGATCATTTTATATTACGGTTAATATAAGATTTCAGGGAACTTCTATCACATTTGTTCAATTTACGTCGCTCCTATTTCAGATAGCGTATTGGGCTAAGCGGCATCTCAAAGCGCACGAAAGGGCGAGTAAAATGCACTATTAAACTTCTAGGGTGTGGCAAGCAGGGACCCGATCAGATCATTTTATATTACGGTTAATATAAGAATTCAGCGAAATTCTATCACTTTTGTTCAATTTACGTCGCTCCTATTTCAGATAGCGTATTGGGCTAAGCGGCATCTGAAAGCGCATGGATTGACGAGTGAAATGCACTGTTAAACTTCTAGGGTAGGGCGAACAGAGACCCGAATGTATCATTTTATATTACGGTTAATATAAGAATTCAGCGTAATTCTATGACATTTGTTGAACTTACGTCGCTCCAATTGCAGATAGCGTATTGGGGTAAGCGGCATCTCAAAGCGCATGAAATGGCGAGTAAAATGCACTGTTAAACTTCTAGGGTAGGGCAAACAGAGACCCGATTAGATCATTTCATATTATGGTTTATTTAAGAATTCAGAAAAATTCTATCACATTTGTCCAATTTACGTCGCTCCTATTTCAGATAGCTTATTCAGAT
Source organism: Macropis europaea (assembly GCA_916610135.2). Taxonomy (NCBI): domain Eukaryota; kingdom Metazoa; phylum Arthropoda; class Insecta; order Hymenoptera; family Melittidae; genus Macropis; species Macropis europaea. The sequence continues at coordinate 102,936 of CAKAJE020001566.1, forward strand.
AAGCGGCATCTCAAAGCGCATGAAATGACGTGTGAAATGCACTAGTAATCTTCTAGGGTAGGGCGAACAGAGACCCGATTACATCATTTTACATTAAGGTTAATATAAGAATTCAGCGAGATTCTCTCACATTTGTTCAATTTACATCGCTCCTATTTCAGATAGCGACTTGTGCTAAGCGGCATCTCAAAGCGCAGGAAATGGCGAGTAAAATGCACTATTAAACTTCTAGGGTAGGTGAAACAGAGTCCCGATGAGATCATTTTATATTATGGTTAATTTAAGAATTCAGCGAAATTCTATCACATTTGTTCAATTTACGTCGTTCCTATTTCAGATAGCATACTGGGCTAGGCGGCATCTTAAAGCGCGTGGAATGGCGAGTAAAATGCACTATTAATCTTCTATGATAGGGCAATCAGAGACCCGATTAGATCATTTTATATTTTGGTTAATATAAGAATTCAGCGTAATTCTATCACATTTGTTCAATTTACGTCGCTCCTATATCAGATAGCATATTGGGCTAAGCGGCATCTCAAAGCGCATGAAATGGCGAGTAAAATGCACTATTAAACTTCTAGGGTAAGGCAAACAGAGACCCGATTAGACCATTTTATATTACAGTTAATATAAGAATTCAGCGTTATTCTATCACATTTGTTCAACTTACGTCGCTCCTATTTCAGAAAGCGTACTCGGATAGGCGGCATCTTAAAGCGCGTGGAATGGCGAGTAAAATGCACTATTAAACTTCTCGGGTAATGCAAACAGAGACCCGATTAGATCATTTTATATTACGGTTAATATAAGATTTCAGGGAACTTCTATCACATTTGTTCAATTTACGTCGCTCCTATTTCAGATAGCGTATTGGGCTAAGCGGCATCTCAAAGCGCACGAAAGGGCGAGTAAAATGCACTATTAAACTTCTAGGGTGTGGCAAGCAGGGACCCGATCAGATCATTTTATATTACGGTTAATATAAGAATTCAGCGAAATTCTATCACTTTTGTTCAATTTACGTCGCTCCTATTTCAGATAGCGTATTGGGCTAAGCGGCATCTGAAAGCGCATGGATTGACGAGTGAAATGCACTGTTAAACTTCTAGGGTAGGGCGAACAGAGACCCGAATGTATCATTTTATATTACGGTTAATATAAGAATTCAGCGTAATTCTATGACATTTGTTCAACTTACGTCGCTCCAATTGCAGATAGCGTATTGGGGTAAGCGGCATCTCAAAGCGCATGAAATGGCGAGTAAAATGCACTGTTAAACTTCTAGGGTAGGGCAAACAGAGACCCGATTAGATCATTTCATATTATGGTTTATTTAAGAATTCAGAAAAATTCTATCACATTTGTCCAATTTACGTCGCTCCTATTTCAGATAGCTTATTCAGATAAGCGGCATCTCAAAGCGCATGAAATGACGTGTGAAATGCACTAGTAATCTTCTAGGGTAGGGCGAACAGAGACCCGATTACATCATTTTACATTAAGGTTAATATAAGAATTCAGCGAGATTCTCTCACATTTGTTCAATTTACATCGCTCCTATTTCAGATAGCGACTTGTGCTAAGCGGCATCTCAAAGCGCAGGAAATGGCGAGTAAAATGCACTATTAAACTTCTAGGGTAGGGCAAACAGAGACCCCATTAGATCATTTTATATTATGGTCAATTTAAGAATTCAGCGAAATTCTCTCACATTTGTTCAATTTACGTCGCTGATATTTCAGATAGCGTATTGGGCTAAGCGGCATCTTAAAGCGTGTGTAATGGCGAGTAAAATGCACTATTAAACTTCTATGATAGGGCAATCAGAGACCCGATTAGATCACTTTATATTTTGGTTAATATAAGAATTCAGCGAAATTCTATCACATTTGTTCAATTTACATCGCTCCTATTTCAGATAGCGACTTGTGCTAAGCGGCATCTCAAAGCGCAAGAAATGGCGAGTAAAATGCACTATTAAACTTCTAGGGTAGGGCAAACAGAGACCACATTAGATCATTTTATATTATGGTTAATTTAAGAATTCAGCGAAATTCTCTCCCATTTGTTCAATTTACGTCGCTGATATATCAGATAGCGTATTGGGCTAAGCGGCATCTCAAAGCGCAAGAAATGGCGAGTAAAATGCACTATTAAACTTCTAGGGTAGGGCAATCAGAGACCCGATTAGATCATTTTATATTATGGTTAATTTAAGAATTCAGCAAAATTCTATCACATTTGTTCAATTTACGTCGTTCCTATTTCAGATAGCATACTGGGCTAGGCGGCATCTTAAAGCGCGTGGAATGGCGAGTAAAATGCACTATTAAACTTCCAGGGTAGGGCAATCAGAGACCCGATTAGATCATTTTATATTATGGTTAATTTAAGAATTCAGCAAAATTCTATCACATTTGTTCAATTTACGTCGTTCCTATTTCAGATAGCGTATTGGGCTAAGCGGCATGTCAAAGCGCATGAAATGGCGAGTAAAATGCACTATTAAACTTCTAGGGTAAGGGAAACAGAGACCCGATTAGATCATTTTATATTACGGTTAATATAAGAATTCAGCGTAATTCTATCACATTTGTTCAACATGCGTCGCTCCTATTTCAGATAGTGTACTGGGCTAGGCGGCATCTTAAAGCGCGTGGAAGGACGAGTAAAATGCACTATTAAACTTCCAGGGTAGGGCAATCAGAGACCCGATTAGATCATTTTATATTATGGTTAATTTAAGAATTCAGCAAAATTCTATCACATTTGTTCAATTTACGTTGCTCCTATTGCAGATAGCGTATTGGGCTAAGCGGCATCTCAAAGCGCATGAAATGGCGAGTAAAATGCACTATTAAACTTCTATGGTAATGCAAACAGAGACCCGATTAGATCATTTTATATTACGGTTAATATAAGAATTGAGCGTAATTCTATCACATTTGTTCAACATACGTCGCTCCTATTTCAGATAGTGTACTGGGCTAGGCGGCATCTTAAGGCGCGTCGAAGGGCGAGTAAAATGCACTACTAAACTTCTATGATAGGGCAATCAGAGTCCCGTTTAGATCATTTTATATTTTGTTTAATATAAGATTTCAGGGAAATTCTATCACATTTGTTCAATTTACGTCGCTCCTATTTCAGATAGCTATTGGGCTAAGCGGCATCTCAAAGCGCATGAAATGACGAGAGAAATGCACTATTAAACTTCTTGGGTAGGGCGAACAGAGACCCGATTACATCATTTTATATCATGGTTAATTTAAGAATTCAGCAAAATTCTATCACATTTGTTCAATTTACGTCGCTCCTATTTCAGATAGCGTATTGGGCTAAGCGGCATCTCAAAGCGCATGAAATGCCGAGTAAAATGCGCTATTAAACTTCTAGGGTAGGGCAATCAGAGACCCGAATAGATCATTTTATATTACGGTTAATATAAGAATTCAGCGTAATTCTATCACATTTGTTCAACTAACGTCGCTCCTATTTCAGATAGCGTACTGCGCTAGGCGGCATCTTAAAGCGCGTGGGACGGCAAGTAAAATGCACTACTAAACTTCTATGATAGGGCAATCAGAGTTCCGAATAGATCATTTTATATTTTGTTTACTATAACATTTCAGGGAAATTCTATCACATTTGTTCAATTTACGTCGCTCCTATTTCAGATAGCGTATTGGGCTAAGCGGCATCTCAAAGCGCATGAAATGGCGAGTAAAATGCACTATTAAACTTCTAGGGCATGGCGAACAGAGACCCGATTAGATCATTTTACATTAAGGTTAATATAAGTATTCAGGGAACTTCTATCACATTTGTTCAATTTACGTCGCTCCTATTTCAGACAGCTTATTGGGCTAAGCGGCATCTCAAAGCGCATGCAATGACGAGTAAAATGCACTATAAAACTTCTAGGGTAGTGCAATCAGAGACCCGATTAGATCATTTTATATTACGGTTAATTTAAGAATTCAGCAAAATTCTATCACATTTGTTCAATTTACGTCGTTCCTATTTCAGATAGCATACTGGGCTAGGCGGCATCTTAAAGCGCGTGGAATGGCGAGTAAAATGCACTATTAATCTTCTATGATAGGGCAATCAGAGACCCGATTAGATCATTTTATATTTTGGTTAATATAAGAATTCAGCGTAATTCTATCACATTTGTTCAATTTACGTCGCTCCTATATCAGATAGCATATTGGGCTAAGCGGCATCTCAAAGCGCATGAAATGGCGAGTAAAATGCACTATTAAACTTCTAGGGTAAGGCAAACAGAGACCCGATTAGACCATTTTATATTACGGTTAATATAAGAATTCAGCGTTATTCTATCACATTTGTTCAACTTACGTCGCTCCTATTTCAGAAAGCGTACTCGGATAGGCGGCATCTTAAAGCGCGTGGAATGGCGAGTAAAATGCACTATTAAACTTCTCGGGTAATGCAAACAGAGACCCGATTAGATCATTTTATATTACGGTTAATATAAGATTTCAGGGAACTTCTATCACATTTGTTCAATTTACGTCGCTCCTATTTCAGATAGCGTATTGGGCTAAGCGGCATCTCAAAGCGCACGAAAGGGCGAGTAAAATGCACTATTAAACTTCTAGGGTGTGGCAAGCAGAGACCCGATTAGATCATTTCATATTATGGTTTATTTAAGAATTCAGAAAAATTCTATCACATTTGTCCAATTTACGTCGCTCCTATTTCAGATAGCTTATTCAGATAAGCGGCATCTCAAAGCGCATGAAATGACGTGTGAAATGCACTAGTAATCTTCTAGGGTAGGGCGAACAGAGACCCGATTACATCATTTTACATTAAGGTTAATATAAGAATTCAGCGAGATTCTCTCACATTTGTTCAATTTACATCGCTCCTATTTCAGATAGCGACTTGTGCTAAGCGGCATCTCAAAGCGCAGGAAATGGCGAGTAAAATGCACTATTAAACTTCTAGGGTAGGTGAAACAGAGTCCCGATGAGATCATTTTATATTATGGTTAATATAAGATTTCAGGGAAATTCTATCACATTTGTTCAATTTACGTCGCTCCTATTTCAGATAGCTATTGGGCTAAGCGGCATGTCAAAGCGCATGAAATGACGAGAGAAATGCACTATTAAACTTCTTGGGTAGGGCGCACAGAGACCCGATTACATCATTTTATATTATGGTTAATATAAGAATTCAGCGAAATTCTATCACATTTGTTCAATTTGCGTCGCTCCTATTTCAGATAGCGTATTGGGCTAAGCGGCATCTCAAAGCGCATGAAATGACGAATAAAATGCACTATTAAGCTTGTACGCTAGGGCAAACAGAGACCCCATTAGATCATTTTATATTATGGTTAATTTAAGAATTCAGCGAAATTCTCTCACATTTGTTCAATTTACGTCGCTGATATTTCAGATAGCGTATTGGGCTAAGCGGCATCTTAAAGCGTGTGTAATGGCGAGTAAAATGCACTATTAAACTTCTATGATAGGGCAATCAGAGACCCGATTAGATCATTTTATATTTTGGTTAATATAAGAATTCAGCGAAATTCTCTCACATTTGTTCAATTTACGTTGCTGATATTTCAGACAGCGTATTGGACTAAGCGGCATCTCAAAGCGCAAGACATGTCGAGTAAAATGCACTATTAAACTTCTAGGGTAGGGCAAACAGAGACCCGATAAGATCATTTTATATTATGGTTAATTTCAGAATTCAGCGAAATTCTCTCACATTTGTTCAATTTACGTCGCTCATGTTGCAGATAGCGTATTGGGCTAAGCGGCATCTTAAAGCGCATGAAATGGCGAGTAAAATGCACTATTAAACTTCTAGGGTAAGGCAAACAGAGACCCGATTAGATCATTTAATATTACGGTTAATATAAGAATTCAGCGTAATTATATCACATTTGTTCAACATACGTCGCTCCTATTTCAGATATCGTACTGGGCTAGGCGGCATCTTAAAGCGCGTGGAATGGCGAGTAAAATGCACTACTAAACTTCTACGATAGGGCAATCAGAGACACGATTAGATCATTTTATATTTTGTTTAATATAAGATTTCAGGGAAATTGTATCACATTTGTTCAATTTACGTCGCTCCTATTTCAGATAGCGTATTCGGCTAAGCGGCATCTCAAAGCGCATGAAGAGGCGAATAAAATGCACTATTAAACTTGTAGGCTAGGGCGAACAGAGACCCGATCAGATCATTTTACATTATGGTTAATAAAAAAATTCAGCGAAATTCTATCACATTTGTTCAACTTCTGTCGCTCCTATTTCAGATATCGTATGGGGCTAAGCGGCATCTCAAAGCGCATGAAATGACGAGTGAAATGCACTATTAAAATTCTATGATAGGGCAATCAGAGACCCGATTAGATCATTTTATATTATGGTTAATTTAAGAATTCAGCAAAATTCCATCACATTTGTTCAATTTACGTCGCTCCTATTTCAGATAGCATATTGGGCTAAGCGGCATCTCAAAGCGCATGAAATGGCGAGTAAAACGCGCTATTAAACTTCTAGGATAAGGCAAACAGAGACCCGATTAGATCATTTTATATTACGCTTAATATGAGAATGCAGCGTAATTCTATCACATTTGTTCAACTTACGTCGCTCCTATTTCAGATAGCGTACTGGGATAGGCGGCATCTCAAAGCGCATGAAATGGCGAGTGAAATGCACTATTAGACTTCTATGGTAGGGCGAACAGAGACCCGATTAGATCATTTTACATTAAGGTTGATATAAGAATTCACGGAAATTCTATCACATTTGTTCAATTTACGTCGCTCCTGTTTCAGATAGCGTACTGGGCTAGTCGGCATCTAAAAGCGCATGAAATGGCGAGTATAATGCACTATTAAACTTCTAGGATAACGCAAACAGAGACCCGATTAGATCATTTTATATTATGGTTAATTTAAGAATTCAGCGAAATTCTATCACATTTGTTCAATTTACGTCGCTCCTATTTCAGATAGCGTACTGGGCTAGGCGGCATCACAAAGCGCTTGAAATGGCGACTAAAATGCACTATTAAACTTCTAGGCTAGGGCGAACAGAGACCCGATTAGATCATTTTACATTTTGGTTAATAAAAGAATTCAGCGAAATTCCATCACATTTGTTCAATTTACGTCGCTCCTATTTCAGATAGCATATTGGGCTAAGCGGCATCTCAAAGCGCATGAAATGACGAGTGAAACGCACTATTAAAATTCTATGATAGGGCAATCAGAGACCCGATTAGATCATTTTATATTATGGTTAATTTAAGAATTCAGCAAAATTCTATCACATTTGTTCAATTTACGTCGCTCCTATTTCAGATAGCGTACTGGGCTTGGCGGCATCTTAAAGCGCATGAAATGACGAGTGAAATGCACTATTAAACTTCTATGATAGGGCTATCAGAGACCCGATTAGATCATTTTATATTTTGTTTAATATAAGATTTCAGGGAAATATTATCACATTTGTTCAATTTACGTCGCTCCTATTTCAGATAGCGTACTGGGCTAGGCGGCATCTTAAAGCGCGTGGAATGTCAAGTAAACTGCACTATTAAATTTCTATGATAGGGCAATCAGAGACCCGATTAGATCATTTTATATTTTGGTTAACATAAGAATTCAGCGAAATTCTATCACATTTGTTCAATTTACGTCGCTCCTATTACAGATAGCTTATTGGGCTTAGCGGCATCACAAAGCGCATGAAATGACGAGTGAAATGCACTATTAAACTTCGATGATAGGGCAATCAGAGACCCGATTAGATCATTTTATATTTTGTTTAATATAAGATTTCAGGGAAATTTTATCACGGTTGTTCAATTTACGTCGCTCCTATTTCAGATAGCGAACTCGGCTAAGCGGTATCTCAAAGCGCATGAAATGGCGAATAAAATGCACTATTAAACTTCTAGGCTATGGCGATCAGAGCCCCGATCAGATCATTTTACATTATGGTTAATAAAAGAATTCAGCGAAATTCTATCACATTTGTTCAACTTACGTCGCTGCTATTTCAGATAGCGTACTGGGCTAGGCGGCATCTTAAAGCGCGTGGAATGGCAAGTAAAATGCACTATTAAACTTCTATGATAGGGCAATCAGAGACCCGATTAGATCATTTTATATTTTGGTTAATATAAGAATTCAGCGAAATTCTATCACATTTGTTCAATTTACGTCGCTCCTATTTCAGATAGCGAACTCGGCTAAGCGGCATCTCAAAGCGCATGAAGTGGCGAATAAAATACACCATTAAACTTGTAGGCTAGGGCGAACAGAGACCCGATCAGATCATTTTACATTATGGTTAATAAAAGAATTCAGCGAAATTCTATCACATTTATTCAACTTCTGTCGCTCCTATTTCAGATAGCGTATTGGGCTAAGCGGCATCTCAAAGCGCATGAAATGGCGAGCAAAATGCACAATTAAACTTCTAGGGTAGGTCAAACAGAGTCCCGATGAGATCATTTTATATTATGGTTAATTTAAGAATTCAGCGAAATTCTATCACATTTGTTCAATTTACGTCGCTCCTATTTCAGATAGCATACTGGGCTAGGCGGCATCTTAAAGCGCGTGGAATGGCGAGTAAAATGCACTACTAAACTTCTACGATAGGGCAATCAGAGACCCGATTAGATCATTTTATATTTTGGTTAATATAAGAATTCAGCGAAATTCTATCACATTTGTTCAATTTACGTCGCTCCTATTTCAGATAGCTTATAGGGCTTAGCGGCATCTCAAAGCGCATGAAATGGCGAGTGAAATGCACTATTAAACTTCTAGGCTAGGGCGAACAGAGACCCGATTAGATCATTTTACATTTTGGTTAATAAAAGAATTCAGCGAAATTCTATCACATTTGTTCAATTTACGTCGCTCCTATTTCAGATAGCATATTGGGCTAAGCGGCATCTCAAAGCGCATGAAATGCACTATTAAAATTCTATGATAGGGCAATCAGAGACCCGATTAGATCATTTTATATTATGGTTAATTTAAGAATTCAGCAAAATTCCATCACATTTGTTCAACTAACGTCGCTCCTATTTCAGATAGCGTACTGCGCTAGGCGGCATCTTAAAGCGCGTGGGACGGCGAGTAAAATGCACTACTAAACTTCTATGATAAGGCAATCAGAGTTCCGAATAGATCATTTTATATTTTGTTTACTACAACATTTCAGGGAAATTCTATCACATTTGTTCAATTTACGTCGCTCCTATTTCAGATAGCGTATTGGGCTAAGCGGAATCTCAAAGCGCATGAAATGGCGAGTAAAATGCACTATTAAACTTCTAGGGTAAGGCAAACAGAGACCCGATTAGATCATTTTATATTACGGTTAATATAAGATTTCAGGGAACTTCTATCACATTTGTTCAATTTACGTCGCTCCTATTTCAGACAGCTTATTGGGCTAAGCGGCATCTCAAAGCGCATGGAATGGCGAGTGAAATGCCCTATTAAACTTCTAGGGTAGGGCGAACAGACACCCGAATAGATCATTTTATATTACGGTTAATATAAGAATTCAGCGTAATTCTATGACATTTGTTCAACTTACGTCGCTCCAATTGCAGATAGCGTATTGGGGTAAGCGGCATCTCAAAGCGCAAGAAATGGCGAGTAAAATTCACTATTAAACTTCTAGGGTGGGGCAAACAGAGACCAGTTTAGATCACTTTATATTATGGTTAATTTAAGAATTCAGCGAAATTCTATCTCATTTGTACAATTTACGTCGATCCTATTGCAGATAGCGCATTGGGCTAAGCGGCATCTCAAAGCGCATGAAATGGCGAGTAAAATGCACTATTAAACTTCTATGGTAATGCAAACAGAGACCCGATTAGATCATTTTATATTACGGTTAATATAAGAATTGAGCGTAATTCTATCACATTTGTTCAACATACGTCGCTCCTATTTCAGATAGTGTACTGGGCTAGGCGGCATCTTAAAGCGCGTGGAAGGGCGAGTAAAATGCACTACTAAACTTCTATGATAGGGCAATCAGAGTCCCGTTTAGATCATTTTATATTTTGTTTAATATAAGATTTCAGGGAAATTCTATCACATTTGTTCAATTTACGTCGCTCCTATTTCAGATAGCTATTGGGCTAAGCGGCATCTCAAAGCGCATGAAATGACGAGAGAAATGCACTATTAAACTTCTTGGGTAGGGCGAACAGAGACCCGATTATATCATTTTATATCATGGTTAATTTAAGAATTCAGCAAAATTCTATCACATTTGTTCAATTTACGTCGCTCCTATTTCAGATAGCGTATTGGGCTAAGCGGCATCTCAAAGCGCATGAAATGCCGAGTAAAATGCGCTATTAAACTTCTAGGGTAGGGCAATCAGAGACCCGAATAGATCATTTTATATTACGGTTAATATAAGAATTCAGCGTAATTCTATCACATTTGTTCAACTAACGTCGCTCCTATTTCAGATAGCGTACTGCGCTAGGCGGCATCTTAAAGCGCGTGGGACGGCGAGTAAAATGCACTACTAAACTTCTATGATAGGGCAATCAGAGTTCCGAATAGATCATTTTATATTTTGTTTACTATAACATTTCAGGGAAATTCTATCACATTTGTTCAATTTACGTCGCTCCTATTTCAGATAGCGTATTGGGCTAAGCGGCACCTCAAAGCGCATGAAATGGCGAGTAAAATGCACTATTAAACTTCTAGGGCATGGCGAACAGAGACCCGATTAGATCATTTTACATTAAGGTTAATATAAGTATTCAGGGAACTTCTATCACATTTGTTCAATTTACGTCGCTCCTATTTCAGACAGCTTATTGGGCTAAGCGGCATCTCAAAGCGCATGCAATGACGAGTAAAATGCACTATAAAACTTCTAGGGTAGTGCAATCAGAGACCCGATTAGATCATTTTATATTACGGTTAATTTAAGAATTCAGAAAAATTCTATCACATTTGTTCAATTTACGTCGTTCCTATTTCAGATAGCATACTGGGCTAGGCGGCATCTTAAAGCGCGTGGAATGGCGAGTAAAATGCACTATTAATCTTCTATGATAGGGCAATCAGAGACCCGATTAGATCATTTTATATTTTGGTTAATATAAGAATTCAGCGTAATTCTATCACATTTGTTCAATTTACGTCGCTCCTATATCAGATAGCATATTGGGCTAAGCGGCATCTCAAAGCGCATGAAATGGCGAGTAAAATGCACTATTAAACTTCTAGGGTAAGGCAAACAGAGACCCGATTAGACCATTTTATATTACGGTTAATATAAGAATTCAGCGTTATTCTATCACATTTGTTCAACTTACGTCGCTCCTATTTCAGAAAGCGTACTCGGATAGGCGGCATCTTAAAGCGCGTGGAATGGCGAGTAAAATGCACTATTAAACTTCTCGGGTAATGCAAACAGAGACCCGATTAGATCATTTTATATTACGGTTAATATAAGATTTCAGGGAACTTCTATCACATTTGTTCAATTTACGTCGCTCCTATTTCAGATAGCGTATTGGGCTAAGCGGCATCTCAAAGCGCACGAAAGGGCGAGTAAAATGCACTATTAAACTTCTAGGGTGTGGCAAGCAGGGACCCGATCAGATCATTTTATATTACGGTTAATATAAGAATTCAGCGAAATTCTATCACTTTTGTTCAATTTACGTCGCTCCTATTTCAGATAGCGTATTGGGCTAAGCGGCATCTGAAAGCGCATGGATTGACGAGTGAAATGCACTGTTAAACTTCTAGGGTAGGGCGAACAGAGACCCGAATGTATCATTTTATATTACGGTTAATATAAGAATTCAGCGTAATTCTATGACATTTGTTCAACTTACGTCGCTCCAATTGCAGATAGCGTATTGGGGTAAGCGGCATCTCAAAGCGCATGAAATGGCGAGTAAAATGCACTGTTAAACTTCTAGGGTAGGGCAAACAGAGACCCGATTAGATCATTTCATATTATGGTTTATTTAAGAATTCAGAAAAATTCTATCACATTTGTCCAATTTACGTCGCTCCTATTTCAGATAGCTTATTCAGATAAGCGGCATCTCAAAGCGCATGAAATGACGTGTGAAATGCACTAGTAATCTTCTAGGGTAGGGCGAACAGAGACCCGATTACATCATTTTACATTAAGGTTAATATAAGAATTCAGCGAGATTCTCTCACATTTGTTCAATTTACATCGCTCCTATTTCAGATAGCGACTTGTGCTAAGCTGCATCTCAAAGCGCAGGAAATGGCGAGTAAAATGCACTATTAAACTTCTAGGGTAGGGCAAACAGAGACCCCATTAGATCATTTTATATTATGGTTAATTTAAGAATACAGCGAAATTCTCTCACAATTGTTCAATTTACGTCGCTGATATTTCAGATAGCGTATTGGGCTAAGCGGCATCTTAAAGCGTGTGTAATGGCGAGTAAAATGCACTATTAAACTTCTATGATAGGGCAATCAGAGACCCGATTAGGTCATTTTATATTTTGGTTAATATAAGAATTCAGCGAAATTCTCTCACATTTGTTCAATTTACGTTGCTGATATTTCAGACAGCGTATTGGACTAAGCGGCATCTCAAAGCGCAAGACATGTCGAGTAAAATGCACTATTAAACTTCTAGGGTAGGGCAAACAGAGACCCGATAAGATCATTTTATATTATGGTTAATTTCAGAATTCAGCGAAATTCTCTCACATTTGTTCAATTTACGTCGCTCATGTTGCAGATAGCGTATTGGGCTAAGCGGCATCTTAAAGCGCATGAAATGGCGAGTAAAACGCACTATTAAACTTCTAGGGTAAGTCAAACAGAGACCCGATTAGATCATTTAATATTACGGTTAATATAAGAATTCTGCGTAATTATATCACATTTGTTCAACATACGTCGCTCCTATTTCAGATAGTGTACTGGGCTAGGCGGCATCTTAAAGCGCGTGGAGTGGCGAGTAAACTGCACTATTAAACTTCTATGATAGGGCAATCAGAGACCCGATTAGATCATTTTATATTTTGGTGAATATAAGAATTCAGCGAAATTCTATCACATTTGTTCAATTTACGTCGCTCCTATTTCAGATAGCATATTGGGCTTAGTGGCATCGCAAAGCGCATGAAATGACGAGTGAAATGCACTATTAAACTTCTTGGGTAGGGCGAACAGAGAGCCGATTACATCATTTTATATTATGGTTAATTTAAGAATTCGGCAAAATTCTATCACATTCGTCCAATTTACGTCGCTCCTATTTCAGATAGCGTATTGGGCTAAGCGGCATCTCAAAGCGCATGAAATGGCGAGAAAATGCACTATTAAACTTCTAGGCTAGGGCGAACAGAGACCTGATTAGATCATTTTATATTATGGTTAATTCAAGAATTCTTCGAAAATCTATCACATTTGTTCAATTTACATCGCTCCTATTTCAGATTGCGTACTGGGCTAAGCGGCATCTCAAAGCGCATGAAATGACGAGCGAAATGCACTATTAATCTTCTTGGGTAGGGCGAACAGAGACCCGATTAGAACATTTTACATTAAGGTTAATATAAGAATTCAGCGTAATTCTATCACATTTGTTCAACTTACGCCGCTCCTATTTCAGATAGCGTATTGGGCTAAGCGGCATCTCAAAGCGCATGAAATGGCGAGTAAAATGCACTATTAAACTTCTAGGATAGGGCGAACAGAGACCCGATTAGATCATTTTACATTAAGGTTAATATAAGTATTCAGGGAAATTCTATCACGTTTGTTCAATTTACGTCGCTCCTGTTTCAGATAGCGTATTGGGCTAAGCGGCATCTCAAAGCGCATGAAATGGCGAGTAAAATGCACTGTTAAACTTCTAGGGTAGGGCAAACAGAGACCCGATTAGATCATTTCATATTATGGTTTATTTAAGAATTCAGAAAAATTCTATCACATTTGTCCAATTTACGTCGCTCCTATTTCAGATAGCTTATTCAGCTAAGCGGCATCTCAAAGCGCATGAAATGACGTGTGAAATGCACTAGTAATCTTCTAGGGTAGGGCGAACAGAGACCTGATTACATCATTTTACATTAAGGTTAATATAAGAATTCAGCGAGATTCTCTCACATTTGTTCAATTTACATCGCTCCTATTTCAGATAGCGACTTGTGCTAAGCGGCATCTCAAAGCGCAGGAAATGGCGAGTAAAATGCACTATTAAACTTCTAGGGTAGGGCAAACAGAGACCCCATTAGATCATTTTATATTATGGTTAATTTAAGAATTCAGCGAAATTCTCTCACATTTGTTCAATTTACGTCGCTGATATTTCAGATAGCGTATTGGGCTAAGCGGCATCTCAAAGCGCAAGAAATGGCGAGTAAAATGCACTATTAAACTTCTATGATAGGGCAATCAGGGACCCGATTAGATCATTTTATATTTTGGTTAATATAAGAATTCAGCGAAATTCTCTCACATTTGTTCAATTTACGTGGCTGATATTTCAGACAGCGTATTGGACTAAGGGGCATCTCAAAGCGCAAGACATGTCGAGTAAAATGCACAATTAAACTTCTAGGGTAGGGCAAACAGAGACCCGATAAGATCATTTTATATTATGGTTAATTTCAGAATTCAGCGAAATTCTCTCACATTTGTTCAATTTACGTGGCTGATATTTCAGATAGCGTATTGGGCTAAGCGGCATCTCAAAGCGCATGAAATGACGAGTGAAATGCACTATTAAACTTCTAGGGTAGGGCGAACAAAGACCCGATTAGATCATTTTACATTGAGGTTAATATAAGAATTCAGCGAAATTCTATCACATTTGTTCAATTTACGTCGCTCCTATTTCATATAGCGTACTGGGCTAGGCGGAAACTTAAAGCGCGCGGAATGGCGAGTAAAATGCACTATTAAACTTCTATGATAGGGCAATCAGAGACCCGATCTGATCATTTTATATTGTGGTTAATTTAAGAATTCAGCGAAATTCTATCACATTTGTTCAATTTACTTCGCTCCTATTTCAGATAGCGTATTGGGCTAAGCGGCATCTCAATGCGCATGAAATGTCCAGTAAAATGCACTATTACACTTCTAGGATAAGGCAAACGGAGACCCGATTAGACCATTTCATATTACGGTTAATATAAGAATTCAGCGTTATTCTATCACATTTGTTCAACTTACGTCGCTCCTATTTCAGATAGCGTACTGGGCTAGGCGGCATCATAAAGCGCGTGGAATGGCGAGCAAAATGCACTCTTAAACTTCTATGATAGGGCAATCAGAGACCCGATTAGATCATTTTATATTTTGGTTAATATAAGAATTCAGCGAAATTCTATCACATTTGTTCAATTTACGTCGCTCCTATTTCAGATAGCGTATTGGGCTAGGCGGCATCTTAAAGCGCATGAAATGGCGAGTAAAATGCACTATTAAACTTCTAGGGTAAGGCAAACAGAGACCCGATTAGACCATTTTATATTACGGTTAATATAAGAATTCAGCGTTATTCTATCACATTTGTTCAACTTACGTCGCTCCTATTTCAGAAAGCGTACTCGGATAGGCGGCATCTTAAAGCGCGTGGAATGGCGAGTAAAATGCACTATTAAACTTCTCGGGTAATGCAAACAGAGACCCGATTAGATCATTTTATATTACGGTTAATATAAGATTTCAGGGAACTTCTATCACATTTGTTCAATTTACGTCGCTCCTATTTCAGACAGCTTATTGGGCTAAGCGGCATCTCAAAGCGTATGGAATGGCGAGTGAAATGCCCTATTAAACTTCTAGGGTAGGGCGAACAGACACCCGAATAGATCATTTTATATTACGGTTAATATAAGAATTCAGCGTAATTCTATCACATTTGTTCAACTAACGTCGCTCCTATTTCAGATAGCGTACTGGGCTAGGCGGTATCTTAAAGCGCGTGGAATGGCGAGTAAAATGCACTATTAAACTTCTAGGATAAGGCAAACGGAGACCCGATTAGACCATTTTATATTACGGTTAATATAAGAATTCAGCGTTATTCTATCACATTTGTTCAACTTACGTCGCTCCTATTTCAGAAAGCGTACTCGGATAGGCGGCATCTTAAAGCGCGTGGAATGGCGAGTAAAATGCACTATTAAAGTTCTCGGGTAATGCAAACAGAGACCCGATTAGATCATTTTATATTACGGTTAATATAAGATTTCAGGGAAATTCTATCACATTTGTTCAATTTACGTCGCTCCTATTTCAGATAGCTATTGGGCTAAGCGGCATGTCAAAGCGCATGAAATGACGAGAGAAATGCACTATTAAACTTCTTGGGTAGGGCGAACAGAGACCCGATTACATCATTTTATATTATGGTTAATATAAGAATTCAGCGAAATTCTATCACATTTGTTCAATTTGCGTCGCTCCTATTTCAGATAGCGTATTGGGCTAAGCGGCATCTCAAAGCGCATGAAATGACGAATAAAATGCACTATTAAGCTTGTACGCTAGGGCGTACAGAGACCCGATTAGATCATTTAACATTATGGTAAATAAAAGAATTCAGCGAAATTCTATCACATTTGTTCAATTTACGTCGCTCCTATTTCAGATACCGTACTAGGCTAGGCGGCATCTCAAAGCGCATGAAATGGCGAGTAAAATGCACTATTAAACTTCTAGGATAAGGCAAACAGAGACCCGATTAGATCATTTTATATTACGGTTAATATAAGAATTCAGCGTAATTCTGTCACATTTGTTCAAGTTACGTCGCTCCTATTTCAGATAGCTTATTGGGCTAAGCGGCAACTCAGAGATCATGAAATGACGAGTGAAATGCACTGTTAAACTTCTAGGGTAGGGCGAACAAAGACCCGATTAGATCATTTTACATTAAGGTTAAAATAAGAATTCAGCGAAATTCTATCACTTTTGTTCAATTTACGTCGCTCCTATTTCAGATAGCGTATTGGGCTAAGCGGCATCTGAAAGCGCATGGATTGACGAGTGAAATGCACTGTTAAACTTCTAGGGTAGGGCGAACAGAGACCCGAATGTATCATTTTATATTACGGTTAATATAAGAATTCAGCGTAATTCTGTGACATTTGTTCAACTTACGTCGCTCCAATTGCAGATAGCGTATTGGGGTAAGCGGCATCTCAAAGCGCATGAAATGGAGAGTGAAATGCACTATTAAACTTCTAGGATAGGGCGAACAGAGACCCGATTAGATCATTTTACATTAAGGTTAATATAAGTATTCAGGGAAATTCTATCACGTTTGTTCAATTTACGTCGCTCCTATTTCAGATAGCGTATTGGGCTAAGCGGCATCTCAAAGCGCATGAAATGGCGAGTAAAATGCACTGTTAAACTTCTAGGGTAGGGCAAACAGAGACCCGATTAGATCATTTCATATTATGGTTTATTTAAGAATTCAGAAAAATTCTATCACATTTGTCCAATTTTCGTCGCTCCTATTTCAGATAGCTTATTCAGATAAGCGGCATCTCAAAGCGCATGAAATGACGTGTGAAATGCACTAGTAATCTTCTAGGGTAGGGCGAACAGAGACCCGATTACATCATTTTACATTAAGGTTAATATAAGAATTCAGCGAGATTCTCTCACATTTGTTCAATTTACATTGCTCCTATTTCAGATAGCGACTTGTGCTAAGCGGCATCTCAAAGCGCAGGAAATGGCGAGTAAAATGTACTATTAAACTTCTAGGGTAGGGCAAACAGAGACCCCATTAGATCATTTTATATTATGGTTAATTTAAGAATTCAGCGAAATTCTCTCACATTTGTTCAATTTACGTCGCTGATATTTCAGATAGCGTATTGGGCTAAGCGGCATCTTAAAGCGTGTGTAATGGCGAGTAAAATGCACTATTAAACTTCTATGATAGGGCAATCAGAGACCCGATTAGATCATTTTATATTTTGGTTAATATAAGAATTCAGCGAAATTCTCTCACATTTGTTCAATTTACGTTGCTGATATTTCAGACAGCGTATTGGACTAAGCGGCATCTCAAAGCGCAAGACATGTCGAGTAAAATGCACTATTAAACTTCTAGGGTAGGGCAAACAGAGACCCGATAAGATCATTTTATATTATGGTTAATTTCAGAATTCAGCGAAATTCTCTCACATTTGTTCAATTTACGTCGCTCATGTTGCAGATAGCGTATTGGGCTAAGCGGCATCTTAAAGCGCATGAAATGGCGAGTAAAATGCACTATTAAACTTCTAGGGTAAGGCAAACAGAGACCCGATTAGATCATTTAATATTACGGTTAATATAAGAATTCAGCGTAATTATATCACATTTGTTCAACATACGTCGCTCTTATTTCAGATAGTGTACTGGGCTAGGCGGCATCTTAAAGCGCGTGGAGTGGCGAGTAAACTGCACTATAAAAGTTCTATGATAGGGCAATCAGAGACCCGATTAGATCATTTTATATTTTGGCGAATATAAGGATTCAGCGAAATTCTATCACATTTGTTCAATTTACGTCGCTCCTATTTCAGATAGCGTACTGGGCTAAGCGGCATCTCAAAGCGCATGAAATGCCGAGTAAAATGCGCTATTAAACTTCTAGGGTAGGGCAATCAGAGACCCGAATAGATCATTTTATATTACGGTTAATATAAGAATTCAGCGTAATTCTATCACATTTGTTCAACTAACGTCGCTCCTATTTCAGATAGCGTACTGCGCTAGGCGGCATCTTAAAGCGCGTGGGACGGCGAGTAAAATGCACTACTAAACTTCTATGATAGGGCAATCAGAGTTCCGAATAGATCATTATATATTTTGGTGAATATAAGAATTCAGCGAAATTCTATCACATTTGTTCAATTTACGTCGCTCCTATTTCAGATAGCATATTGGGCTTAGCGGCATCGCAAAGCGCATGAAATGACGAGTGAAATGCACTATTAAACTTCTTGGGTAGGGCGAACAGAGAGCCGATTACATCATTTTATATTATGGTTAATTTAAGAATTCGGCAAAATTCTATCACATTCGTCCAATTTACGTCGCTCCTATTTCAGATAGCGTATTGGGCTAAGCGGCATCTCAAAGCGCATGAAATGACGTGTGAAATGCACTAGTAATCTTCTAGGGTAGGGCGAACAGAGACCCGATTACATCATTTTACATTAAGGTTAATATAAGAATTCAGCGAGATTCTCTCACATTTGTTCAATTTACATCGCTCCTATTTCAGATAGCGACTTGTGCTAAGCGGCATCTCAAAGCGCAGGAAATGGCGAGTAAAATGCACTATTAAACTTCTAGGGTAGGGCAAACAGAGACCCCATTAGATCATTTTATATTATGGTTAATTTAAGAATTCAGCGAAATTCTCTCACATTTGTTCAATTTACGTCGCTGATATTTCAGATAGCGTATTGGGCTAAGCGGCATCTCAAAGCGCAAGAAATGGCGAGTAAAATGCACTATTAAACTTCTATGATAGGGCAATCAGGGACCCGATTAGATCATTTTATATTTTGGTTAATATAAGAATTCAGCGAAATTCTCTCACATTTGTTCAATTTACGTGGCTGATATTTCAGACAGCGTATTGGACTAAGGGGCATCTCAAAGCGCAAGACATGTCGAGTAAAATGCACTATTAAACTTCTAGGGTAGGGCAAACAGAGACCCGATAAGATCATTTTATATTATGGTTAATTTCAGAATTCAGCGAAATTCTCTCACATTTGTTCAATTTACGTGGCTGATATTTCAGATAGCGTATTGGGCTAAGCGGCATCTCAAAGCGCATGAAATGACGAGTGATATGCACTATTAAACTTCTAGGGTAGGGCGAACAAAGACCCGATTAGATCATTTTACATTGAGGTTAATATAAGAATTCAGCGAAATTCTATCACATTTGTTCAATTTACGTCGCTCCTATTTCATATAGCGTACTGGGCTAGGCGGCAACTTAAAGCGCGCGGAGTGGCGAGTAAAATGCACTATTAAACTTCTATGATAGGGCAATCAGAGACCCGATTAGATCATTTTATATTGTGGTTAATTTAAGAATTCAGCGAAATTCTATCACATTTGTTCAGTTTACGTCGCTCCTATTTCAGACAGCGTATTGGGCTAAGCGGCATCTCAAAGCGCAAGACGTGGCGAGTAAAATGCACTATTAAACTTCTAGGGTAGGGCAAACAGAGACCCCATTAGATCATTTTATATTATGGTTAATTTAAGAATTCAGCGAAATTCTATCACATTTGTTCAATTTACGTTGCTCCTATTTCAGATAGCGTACTGGGCTAGGCGGCATCATGAAGCGCGTGGAAGGGCGAGCAAAATGCACTACTAAACTTCTATGATAGGGCAATCAGAGACCCGATTAGATCATTTTATATTTTGGTTAATTTAAGAATTCAGCGAAATTCTATCACATTCGTTCAATTTACATCGCTCCTATTTCAGATAGCGTATTGGGCTAAGCGGCATCTCAATGCGCATGAAATGGCCAGTAAAATGCACTATTAAACTTCTAGGATAAGGCAAACGGAGACCCGATTAGACCATTTCATATTACGGTTAATATAAGAATTCAGCGAGATTCTCTCACATTTGTTCAATTTACATCGCTCCTATTTCAGATAGCGACTTGTGCTAAGCGGCATCTCAAAGCGCAGGAAATGGCGAGTAAGATGCACTATTAAACTTCTAGGGTAGGGCAAACAGAGACCCCATTAGATCATTTTATATTATGGTTAATTTAAGAATTCAGCGAAATTCTATCACATTTGTTCAATTTACGTCGCTGATATTTCAGATAGCGTACTGGGCTAAGCGGCATCTCAAAGCGCAAGAAATGGCGAGTAAAATGCACTATTAAACTTCTATGATAGGGCAATCAGGGACCCGATTAGATCATTTTATATTTTGGTTAATATAAGAATTCAGCGAAATTCTCTCACATTTGTTCAATTTACGTGGCTGATATTTCAGACAGCGTATTGGACTAAGGGGCATCTCAAAGCGCAAGACATGTCGAGTAAAATGCACTATTAAACTTCTAGGGTAGGGCAAACAGAGACCCGATAAGATCATTTTATATTATGGTTAATTTCAGAATTCAGCGAAATTCTCTCACATTTGTACAATTTACGTGGCTGATATTTCAGATAGCGTATTGGGCTAAGCGGCATCTCAAAGCGCATGAAATGACGAGTGATATGCACTATTAAACTTCTAGGGTAGGGCGAACAAAGACCCGATTAGATCATTTTACATTGAGGTTAATATAAGAATTCAGCGAAATTCTATCACATTTGTTCAATTTACGTCGCTCCTATTTCATATAGCGTACTGGGCTAGGCGGCAACTTAAAGCGCGCGGAGTGGCGAGTAAAATGCACTATTAAACTTCTATGATAGGGCAATCAGAGACCCGATTAGATCATTTTATATTGTGGTTAATTTAAGAATTCAGCGAAATTCTATCACATTTGTTCAGTTTACGTCGCTCCTATTTCAGACAGCGTATTGGGCTAAGCGGCATCTCAAAGCGCAAGACGTGGCGAGTAAAATGCACTATTAAACTTCTAGGGTAGGGCAAACAGAGACCCCATTAGATCATTTTATATTATGGTTAATTTAAGAATTCAGCGAAATTCTATCACATTTGTTCAATTTACGTTGCTCCTATTTCAGATAGCGTACTGGGCTAGGCGGCATCATAAAGCGCGTGGAAGGGCGAGCAAAATGCACTACTAAACTTCTATGATAGGGCAATCAGAGTCCCGTTTAGATCATTTTATATTTTGTTTAATATAAGATTTCAGGGAAATTCTATCACATTTGTTCAATTTACGTCGCTCCTATTTCAGATAGCTATTGGGCTAAGCGGCATCTCAAAGCGCATGAAGTGGCGAGTAAAATGCACTATTAAACTTCTAGGGTAGGGCGAACAAAGACCCGATTAGATTATTTTACATTAAGGTTAATATAAGAATTCAGCGAAATTCTATCACATTTGTTCAATTTACATCGCTCCTATTTCAGATAGCGACTTGTGCTAAGCGGCATCTCAAAGCGCACGAAATGGCGAGTAAAATGCACTATTAAACTTCTAGGGTAGGGCAAACAGAGACCACATTAGATCATTTTATATTATGGTTAATTTAAGAATTCAGCGAAATTCTCTCACATTTGTTCAATTTATGTCGCTGATATTTCAGATAGCGTATTGGGCTAAGCGGCATCTCAAAGCGCAAGAAATGGCGAGTAAAATGCACTATTAAACTTCTAGGGTACGGCAAACAGAGACCCGATTAGGTCATTTCATATTATGGTTAATTTAAGAATTCAGAAAAATTCTATCACATTTGTACAATTTACGTCGCTCCTATTTCAGATACCGTACTCGGATAGGCGGCATCTTAAAGCGCGAGGAATGGCGAGTAAAATGCACTATTAAACTTCTATGATAGGGCAATCAGAGACCCGATTAGATCATTTTATATTTTGGTTAATATAAGAATTCAGCGAAATTCTATCACATTTGTTTAATTTACGTCGCTCCTATTTCAGATAGCGTATTGGGATAAGCGGCATCTCAAAGCGCATGAAATGCCGAGTAAAATGCGCTATTAAACTTCTAGGGTAGGGCAATCAGAGACCCGATTAGATCATTTTATATTATGGTTAATTTAAGAATTCAGCAAAATTCTATCACATTTGTTCAATTTACGTCGTTCCTATTTCAGATAGCATACTGGGCTAGGCGGCAACTTAAAGCGCGCGGAATGGCGAGTAAAATGCACTATTAAACTTCTATGATAGGGCAATCAGAGACCCGATTAGATCATTTTATATTTTGGTTAATTTAAGAATTCAGCGAAATTCTATCACATTCGTTCAATTTACATCGCTCCTATTTCAGATAGCGTATTGGGCTAAGCGGCATCTCAATGCGCATGAAATGGCCAGTAAAATGCACTATTAAACTTCTAGGATAAGGCAAACGGAGACCCGATTAGACCATTTCATATTACGGTTAATATAAGAATTCAGCGAAATTCTATCACATTTGTTCAATTTACGTCGCTCCTATTTCAGACAGCGTATTGGGCTAAGCGGCATCTCAAAGCGCAAGACATGGCGAGTAAAATGCACTATTAAACTTCTAGGGTAGGGCAAACAGAGACCCCATTAGATCATTTTATATTATGGTTAATTTAAGAATTCAGCGAAATTCTATCACATTTGTTCAATTTACGTTGCTCCTATTTCAGATAGCGTACTGGGCTAGGCTGCATCTTAAAGCGCGTGGAAGGGCGAGCAAAATGCACTACTAAACTTCTATGATAGGGCAATCAGAGTCCCGTTTAGATCATTTTATATTTTGTTTAATATAAGATTTCAGGGAAATTCTATCACATTTGTTCAATTTACGTCGCTCCTATTTCAGATAGCTATTGGGCTAAGCGGCATCTCAAAGCGCATGAAGTGGCGAGTAAAATGCACTACTAAACTTCTAGGGTAGGGCGAACAAAGACCCGATTAGATTATTTTACATTAAGGTTAATATAAGAACTCAGGGAAATTCTATCACATTTGTTCAACTTACGTCGCTCATATTTCAGATAGTGTACTGGGCTAGGCGGCATCTTAAAGTGGATGGAAGCGCGAGTAAAATGCACTACTAAACTTCTATGATAGAGCAATCAGAGTCCCGATTAGATCATTTTATATTTTGTTTACTATAAGATTTCAGGGAAATCCTATCACATTTGTTCAATTTACGTCGCTCCTATTTCAGATTGCGTATTGGACTAAGCGGCATCTCAAGGCGCATGAAATGGCGAGTAAGATGCACTATTAAACTTCTAGGCTAGGGCGAACAGAGACCAGATTAGATCATTTTATATTTTGGTTAATATAAGAATTCTGCGAAATTCTATCCCATTTGTTCAACTTACGTCGCTCCTATTTCAGATATCGTACTGGGCTAGGCGGCATCTTAAAGCGCGTGGAATGGCGAGTAGAATGCACTACTAAACTTCTATGATAGGGCAATCAGAGACCCGATTAGATCATTTTATATTTTGTTTAATATAAGATTTCAGGGAAATTGTATCACATTTGTTCAATTTACGTCGCTCCTATTTCAGATAGAGTATTGGGCTAAGCGGCCTCTCAAACCGCATGAAATGGCGAGTGAAATGCACTATTAGACTTCTATGGTAGGGCGAACAGAGACCCGATAGGATCATTTTACATTAAGGTTAATATAAGAATTCACGGAAATTCTATCACATTTGTTCAATTTACGTCGCTCCTATTTCAGATAGCGTATTGGGCTAAGCGGCCTCTCAAAGCGCATGAAATGGCGAGTGAAATGCACTATTAGACTTCTATGGTAGGGCGAACAGAGACCCGATAGGATCATTTCACATTTTGGTTAATAAAAGAATTCAGCGAAATTCTATCACATTTGTTCAATTTACGTCGCACCTATTCCAGATAGCGTATTCGGCTAAGCGGCATCTCAAAGCGCATGAAATGGCGAATAAAATGCACTATTAAACTTCTAGGCTAGGGCGAACAGAGACCCGATCAGTTCATTTCATATTATGGTTAATTTAAGAATTCAGCAAAATTCTATCACATTTGTTCAACTTACGTCGTTACTATTTCAGATAGCGTACTGGGCTCGGCGGCATCTTAAAGCGCGTGGAATGGCGACTGAAATGCACTATTAGACTTCTATGGTAGGGCGAACAGAGACCCGATTAGATCATTTTATATTATGGTTAATTTAAGAATTCAGCAAAATTCTATCATATTTGTTCAATTTGCGTCGCTCCTATTTCAGATAGCGTATTGGGCTAAGCGGCATCTGAAAGCGCATGAAATGGCGAGTGAAATGCACTATTAAACTTCTAGGGTAGGGCAAACAGAGACCCGATTAGATCATTTTATATTATGGTTAATTTAAGAATTCAGCAAAATTCTATCATATTTGTTCAACATACGTCGCTCCTATTTCAGATAGCGTATTGGGCTAAGCGGCATCTCAAAGCGCATGAAATGACGAGTGAAATGCACTATTAAAATTCTATGATAGGGCAATCAGAGACCCGATTAGATCATTTTATATTATGGTTAATTTAAGAATTCAGCAAAATTCCATCACATTTGTTCAATTTACGTCGCTCCTATTTCAGATAGCATATTGGGCTAAGCGGCATCTCAAAGCGCATGAAATGCCGAGTGAAATGCACTATTAAAATTCTATGATAGGGCAATCAGAGACCCGATTAGATCATTTTATATTATGGTTAATTTAAGAATTCAGCAAAATTCCATCACATTTGTTCAATTTACGTCGCTCCTATTTCAGATAGCGTACCGGGCTAGGCGGCATCTAAAAGCGCATGAAATGGCGAGTAAAACGCGCTATTAAACTTCTACGATAAGGCAAACAGAGACCCGATTAGATCATTTTATATTACGCTTAATATGAGAATGCAGCGTAATTCTATCACATTTGTTCAACTTACGTCGCTCCTATTTCAGATAGCGTACTGGGATAGGCGGCATCTCAAAGCGCATGAAATGGCGAGTGAAATGCACTATTAGACTTCTATGGTAGGGCGAACAGAGACCCGATTAGATCATTTTACATTAAGGTTGATATAAGAATTCACGGAAATTCTATCACATTTATTCAATTTACGTCGCTCCTGTTTCAGATAGCGTACTGGGCTAGGCGGCATCTAAAAGCGCATGAAATGGCGAGTATAATGCACTATTAAACTTCTAGGATAACGCAAACAGAGACCCGATTAGATCATTTTATATTATGGTTAATTTAAGAATTCAGCGAAATTCTATCACATTTGTTCAATTTACGTCGCTCCTACTTCAGATAGCATACTGCACAAGGCGGCTTCTTAAAGCGCGTGGAATGGCGAGTAAAACGCGCTATTAAACTTCTAGGATAAGGCAAACAGAGACCCGATTAGATCATTTTATATTACGGTTAATATAAGAATTCAGCGAAATTCTATCACTTTTGTTCAATTTACGTCGCTCCTATTTCAGATAGCGTATTGGGCTAAGCGGCATCTGAAAGCGCATGGATTGACGAGTGAAATGCACTGTTAAACTTCTAGGGTAGGGCGAACAGAGACCCGAATGTATCATTTTATATTACGGTTAATATAAGAATTCAGCGTAATTCTATGACATTTGTTCAACTTACGTCGCTCCAATTGCAGATAGCGTATTGGGGTAAGCGGCATCTCAAAGCGCATGAAATGGCGAGTAAAATGCACTGTTAAACTTCTAGGGTAGGGCAAACAGAGACCCGATTAGATCATTTCATATTATGGTTTATTTAAGAATTCAGAAAAATTCTATCACATTTGTCCAATTTACGTCGCTCCTATTTCAGATAGCTTATTCAGATAAGCGGCATCTCAAAGCGCATGAAATGACGTGTGAAATGCACTAGTAATCTTCTAGGGTAGGGCGAACAGAGACCCGATTACATCATTTTACATTAAGGTTAATATAAGAATTCAGCGAGATTCTCTCACATTTGTTCAATTTACATCGCTCCTATTTCAGATAGCGACTTGTGCTAAGCGGCATCTCAAAGCGCAGGAAATGGCGAGTAAAATGCACTATTAAACTTCTAGGGTAGGGCAAACAGAGACCCCATTAGATCATTTTATATTATGGTCAATTTAAGAATTCAGCGAAATTCTCTCACATTTGTTCAATTTACGTCGCTGATATTTCAGATAGCGTATTGGGCTAAGCGGCATCTTAAAGCGTGTGTAATGGCGAGTAAAATGCACTATTAAACTTCTATGATAGGGCAATCAGAGACCCGATTAGATCATTTTATATTTTGGTTAATATAAGAATTCAGCGAAATTCTCTCACATTTGTTCAATTTACGTTGCTGATATTTCAGACAGCGTATTGGACTAAGCGGCATCTCAAAGCGCAAGACATGTCGAGTAAAATGCACTATTAAACTTCTAGGGTAGGGCAAACAGAGACCCGATAAGATCATTTTATATTATGGTTAATTTCAGAATTCAGCGAAATTCTCTCACATTTGTTCAATTTACGTCGCTCATGTTGCAGATAGCGCATTGGGCTAAGCGGCATCTTAAAGCGCATGAAATGGCGAGTAAAACGCACTATTAAACTTCTAGGGTAAGGCAAACAGAGACCCGATTAGATCATTTAATATTACGGTTAATATAAGAATTCAGCGTTATTCTATCACATTTGTTCAACATACGTCGCTCCTATTTCAGATAGTGTACTGGGCTAGGCGGCATCTTAAAGCGCGTGGAGTGGCGAGTAAACTGCACTATTAAACTTCTATGATAGGGCAATCAGAGACCCGATTAGATCATTTTATATTTTGGTGAATATAAGAATTCAGCGAAATTCTATCACATTTGTTCAATTTACGTCGCTCCTATTTCAGATAGCATATTGTGCTTAGCGGCATCGCAAAGCGCATGAAATGACGAGTGAAATGCACTATTAAACTTCTTGGGTAGGGCGAACAGAGAGCCGATTACATCATTTTATATTATGGTTAATTTAAGAATTCGGCAAAATTCTATCACATTCGTCCAATTTACGTCGCTCCTATTTCAGATAGCGTATTGGGCTAAGCGGCATCTCAAAGCGCATGAAATGGCGAGAAAATGCACTATTAAACTTCTAGGCTAGGGCGAACAGAGACCTGATTAGATCATTTTATATTATGGTTAATTCAAGAATTCTTCGAAAATCTATCACATTTGTTCAATTTACATCGCTCCTATTTCAGATTGCGTACTGGGCTAAGCGGCATCTCAAAGCGCATGAAATGACGAGCGAAATGCACTATTAATCTTCTTGGGTAGGGCGAACAGAGACCCGATTAGAACATTTTACATTAAGGTTAATATAAGAATTCAGCGTAATTCTATCACATTTGTTCAACTTACGCCGCTCCTATTTCAGATAGCGTATTGGGCTAAGCGGCATCTCAAAGCGCATGAAATGGCGAGTAAAATGCACTATTAAACTTCTAGGATAGGGCGAACAGAGACCCGATTAGATCATTTTACATTAAGGTTAATATAAGTATTCAGGGAAATTCTATCACGTTTGTTCAATTTACGTCGCTCCTATTTCAGATAGCGTATTGGGCTAAGCGGCATCTCAAAGCGCATGAAATGGCGAGTAAAATGCACTGTTAAACTTCTAGGGTAGGGCAAACAGAGACCCGATTAGATCATTTCATATTATGGTTTATTTAAGAATTCAGAAAAATTCTATCACATTTGTCCAATTTACGTCGCTCCTATTTCAGATAGCTTACTCAGCTAAGCGGCATCTCAAAGCGCATGAAATGACGTGTGAAATGCACTAGTAATCTTCTAGGGTAGGGCGAACAGAGACCTGATTACATCATTTTACATTAAGGTTAATATAAGAATTCAGCGAGATTCTCTCACATTTGTTCAATTTACATCGCTCCTATTTCAGATAGCGACTTGTGCTAAGCGGCATCTCAAAGCGCAGGAAATGGCGAGTAAAATGCACTATTAAACTTCTAGGGTAGGGCAAACAGAGACCCCATTAGATCATTTTATATTATGGTTAATTTAAGAATTCAGCGAAATTCTCTCACATTTGTTCAATTTACGTCGCTGATATTTCAGATAGCGTATTGGGCTAAGCGGCATCTCAAAGCGCAAGAAGTGTCGAGTAAAATGCACTATTAAACTTCTATGATAGGGCAATCAGGGACCCGATTAGATCATTTTATATTATGGTTAATTTCAGAATTCAGCGAAATTCTCTCACATTTGTTCAATTTACGTGGCTGATATTTCAGATAGCGTATTGGGCTAAGCGGCATCTCAAAGCGCATGAAATGACGAGTGAAATGCACTATTAAACTTCTAGGGTAGGGCGAACAAAGACCCGATTAGATCATTTTACATTGAGGTTAATATAAGAATTCAGCGAAATTCTATCACATTTGTTCAATTTACGTCGCTCCTATTTCATATAGCGTACTGGGCTAGGCGGCAACTTAAAGCGCGCGGAATGGCGAGTAAAATTCACTATTAAACTTCTATGATAGGGCAATCAGAGACCCGATCTGATCATTTTATATTGTGGTTAATTTAAGAATTCAGCGAAATTCTATCACATTTGTTCAATTTACTTCGCTCCTATTTCAGATAGCGTATTGGGCTAAGCGGCATCTCAATGCGCATGAAATGTCCAGTAAAATGCACTATTAAACTTCTAGGATAAGGCAAACGGAGACCCGATTAGACCATTTCATATTACGGTTAATATAAGAATTCAGCGTTATTCTATCACATTTGTTCAACTTACGTCGCTCCTATTTCAGATAGCGTACTGGGCTAGGCGGCATCTTAAAGCGCGTGGAATGGCGAGCAAAATGCACTCTTAAACTTCTATGATAGGGCAATCAGAGACCCGATTAGATCATTTTATATTTTGGTTAATATAAGAATTCAGCGAAATTCTATCACATTTGTTCAATTTACGTCGCTCCTATTTCAGATAGCGTATTGGGCTAGGCGGCATCTTAAAGCGCATGAAATGGCGAGTAAAATGCACTATTAAACTTCTAGGGTAAGGCAAACAGAGACCCGATTAGACCATTTTATATTACGGTTAATATAAGAATTCAGCGTTATTCTATCACATTTGTTCAACTTACGTCGCTCCTATTTCAGAAAGCGTACTCGGATAGGCGGCATCTTAAAGCGCGTGGAATGGCGAGTAAAATGCACTATTAAACTTCTCGGGTAATGCAAACAGAGACCCGATTAGATCATTTTATATTACGGTTAATATAAGATTTCAGGGAACTTCTATCACATTTGTTCAATTTACGTCGCTCGTATTTCAGACAGCTTATTGGGCT
Organism: Macropis europaea; assembly: GCA_916610135.2. Lineage (NCBI taxonomy): Eukaryota > Metazoa > Arthropoda > Insecta > Hymenoptera > Melittidae > Macropis > Macropis europaea. The sequence goes on from CAKAJE020001566.1 coordinate 133,012, forward strand.
AAGCGGCATCTCAAAGCGCATGGAATGGCGAGTGAAATGCCCTATTAAACTTCTAGGGTAGGGCGAACAGACACCCGAATAGATCATTTTATATTACGGTTAATATAAGAATTCAGCGTAATTCTATCACATTTGTTCAACTAACGTCGCTCCTATTTCAGATAGCGTACTGGGCTAGGCGGTATCTTAATGCGCGTGGATTGGCGAGTAAAATGCACTATTAAACTTCTAGGATAAGGCAAACGGAGACCCGATTAGACCATTTTATATTACGGTTAATATAAGAATTCAGCGTTATTCTATCACATTTGTTCAACTTACGTCGCTCCTATTTCAGAAAGCGTACTCGGATAGGCGGCATCTTAAAGCGCGTGGAATGGCGAGTAAAATGCACTATTAAACTTCTCGGGTAATGCAAACAGAGACCCGATTAGATCATTTTATATTACGGTTAATATAAGATTTCAGGGAAATTCTATCACATTTGTTCAATTTACGTCGCTCCTATTTCAGATAGCTATTGGGCTAAGCGGCATGTCAAAGCGCATGAAATGACGAGAGAAATGCACTATTAAACTTCTTGGGTAGGGCGCACAGAGACCCGATTACATCATTTTATATTATGGTTAATATAAGAATTCAGCGAAATTCTATCACATTTGTTCAATTTGCGTCGCTCCTATTTCAGATAGCGTATTGGGCTAAGCGGCATCTCAAAGCGCATGAAATGACGTATAAAATGCACTATTAAGCTTGTACGCTAGGGCAAACAGAGACCCCATTAGATCATTTTATATTATGGTTAATTTAAGAATTCAGCGAAATTCTCTCACATTTGTTCAATTTACGTCGCTGATATTTCAGATAGCGTATTGGGCTAAGCGGCATCTTAAAGCGTGTGTAATGGCGAGTAAAATGCACTATTAAACTTCTATGATAGGGCAATCAGAGACCCGATTAGATCATTTTATATTTTGGTTAATATAAGAATTCAGCGAAATTCTCTCACATTTGTTCAATTTACGTTGCTGATATTTCAGACAGCGTATTGGACTAAGCGGCATCTCAAAGCGCAAGACATGTCGAGTAAAATGCACTATTAAACTTCTAGGGTAGGGCAAACAGAGACCCGATAAGATCATTTTATATTATGGTTAATTTCAGAATTCAGCGAAATTCTCTCACATTTGTTCAATTTACGTCGCTCATGTTGCAGATAGCGTATTGGGCTAAGCGGCATCTTAAAGCGCATGAAATGGCGAGTAAAATGCACTATTAAACTTCTAGGGTAAGGCAAACAGAGACCCGATTAGATCATTTAATATTACGGTTAATATAAGAATTCAGCGTAATTATATCACATTTGTTCAACATACGTCGCTCCTATTTCAGATATCGTACTGGGCTAGGCGGCATCTTAAAGCGCGTGGAATGGCGAGTAAAATGCACTACTAAACTTCTACGATAGGGCAATCAGAGACACGATTAGATCATTTTATATTTTGTTTAATATAAGATTTCAGGGAAATTGTATCACATTTGTTCAATTTACGTCGCTCCTATTTCAGATAGCGTATTCGGCTAAGCGGCATCTCAAAGCGCATGAAGAGGCGAATAAAATGCACTATTAAACTTGTAGGCTAGGGCGAACAGAGACCCGATCAGATCATTTTACATTATGGTTAATAAAAAAATTCAGCGAAATTCTATCACATTTGTTCAACTTCTGTCGCTCCTATTTCAGATAGCGTATGGGGCTAAGCGGCATCTCAAAGCGCATGAAATGACGAGTGAAATGCACTATTAAAATTCTATGATAGGGCAATCAGAGACCCGATTAGATCATTTTATATTATGGTTAATTTAAGAATTCAGCAAAATTCCATCACATTTGTTCAATTTACGTCGCTCCTATTTCAGATAGCATATTGGGCTAAGCGGCATCTCAAAGCGCATGAAATGGCGAGTAAAACGCGCTATTAAACTTCTAGGATAAGGCAAACAGAGACCCGATTAGATCATTTTATATTACGCTTAATATGAGAATGCAGCGTAATTCTATCACATTTGTTCAACTTACGTCGCTCCTATTTCAGATAGCGTACTGGGATAGGCGGCATCTCAAAGCGCATGAAATGGCGAGTGAAATGCACTATTAGACTTCTATGGTAGGGCGAACAGAGACCCGATTAGATCATTTTACATTAAGGTTGATATAAGAATTCACGGAAATTCTATCACATTTGTTCAATTTACGTCGCTCCTGTTTCAGATAGCGTACTGGGCTAGGCGGCATCTAAAAGCGCATGAAATGGCGAGTATAATGCACTATTAAACTTCTAGGATAACGCAAACAGAGACCCGATTAGATCATTTTATATTATGGTTAATTTAAGAATTCAGCGAAATTCTATCACATTTGTTCAATTTACGTCGCTCCTATTTCAGATAGCGTACTGGGCTAGGCGGCATCACAAAGCGCTTGAAATGGCGACTAAAATGCACTATTAAACTTCTAGGCTAGGGCGAACAGAGACCCGATTAGATCATTTTACATTTTGGTTAATAAAAGAATTCAGCGAAATTCCATCACATTTGTTCAAGTTACGTCGCTCCTATTTCAGATAGCATATTGGGCTAAGCGGCATCTCAAAGCGCATGAAATGACGAGTGAAATGCACTATTAAAATTCTGTGATAGGGCAATCAGAGACCCGATTAGATCATTTTATATTATGGTTAATTTAAGAATTCAGCAAAATTCTATCACATTTGTTCAATTTACGTCGCTCCTATTTCAGATAGCGTACTGGGCTTGGCGGCATCTTAAATCGCATGAAATGACGAGTGAAATGCACTATTAAACTTCTATGATAGGGCTATCAGAGACCCGATTAGATCATTTTATATTTTGTTTAATATAAGATTTCAGGGAAATATTATCACATTTGTTCAATTTACGTCGCTCCTATTTCAGATAGCGTACTGGGCTAGGCGGCATCTTAAAGCGCGTGGAATGTCAAGTAAACTGCACTATTAAATTTCTATGATTGGGCAATCAGAGACCCGATTAGATCATTTTAATTTTGGTTAACATAAGAATTCAGCGAAATTCTATCACATTTGTTCAATTTACGTCGCTCCTATTACAGATAGCTTATTGGGCTTAGCGGCATCACAAAGCGCATGAAATGACGAGTGAAATGCACTATTAAACTTCGATGATAGGGCAATCAGAGACCCGATTAGATCATTTTATATTTTGTTTAATATAAGATTTCAGGGAAATTTTATCACGGTTGTTCAATTTACGTCGCTCCTATTTCAGATAGCGAACTCGGCTAAGCGGTATCTCAAAGCGCATGAAATGGCGAATAAAATGCACTATTAAACTTCTAGGCTATGGCGATCAGAGCCCCGATCAGATCATTTTACATTATGGTTAATAAAAGAATTCAGCGAAATTCTATCACATTTGTTCAACTTACGTCGCTGCTATTTCAGATAGCGTACTGGGCTAGGCGGCATCTTAAAGCGCGTGGAATGGCAAGTAAAATGCACTATTAAACTTCTATGATAGGGCAATCAGAGACCCGATTAGATCATTTTATATTTTGGTTAATATAAGAATTCAGCGAAATTCTATCACATTTGTTCAATTTACGTCGCTCCTATTTCAGATAGCGAACTCGGCTAAGCGGCATCACAAAGCGCATGAAGTGGCGAATAAAATACACCATTAAACTTGTAGGCTAGGGCGAACAGAGACCCGATCAGATAATTTTACATTATGGTTAATAAAAGAATTCAGCGAAATTCTATCACATTTATTCAACTTCTGTCGCTCCTATTTCAGATAGCGTATTGGGCTAAGCGGCATCTCAAAGCGCATGAAATGGCGAGCAAAATGCACAATTAAACTTCTAGGGTAGGTCAAACAGAGTCCCGATGAGATCATTTTATATTATGGTTAATTTAAGAATTCAGCGAAATTCTATCACATTTGTTCAATTTACGTCGCTCCTATTTCAGATAGCATACTGGGCTAGGCGGCATCTTAAAGCGCGTGGAATGGCGAGTAAAATGCACTACTAAACTTCTACGATAGGGCAATCAGAGACCCGATTAGATCATTTTATATTTTGGTTAATATAAGAATTCAGCGAAATTCTATCACATTTGTTCAATTTACGTCGCTCCTATTTCAGATAGCGAACTCGGCTAAGCGGTATCTCAAAGCGCATGAAATGGCGAATAAAATGCACTATTAAACTTCTAGGCTATGGCGATCAGAGCCCCGATCAGATCATTTTACATTATGGTTAATAAAAGAATTCAGCGAAATTCTATCACATTTATTCAACTTCTGTCGCTCCTATTTCAGATAGCGTACTGGGCTAGGCGGCATCACAAAGCGCTTGAAATGGCGACTAAAATGCACTATTAAACTTCTAGGCTAGGGCGAACAGAGACCCGATTAGATCATTTTACATTTTGGTTAATAAAAGAATTCAGCGAAATTCTATCACATTTGTTCAATTTACGTCGCTCCTATTTCAGATAGCATATTGAGCTAAGCGGCATCTCAAAGCGCATGAAATGCACTATTAAAATTCTATGATAGGGCAATCAGAGACCCGATTAGATCATTTTATATTATGGTTAATTTAAGAATTCAGCAAAATTCCATCACATTTGTTCAATTTACGTCGCTCCTATTACGGATAGCGTACTGGGCTAGGCGGCATCTAAAAGCGCATGAAATGGCGAGTATAATGCACTATTAAACTTCTAGGGTAAGGCAAACAGAGACCCGATTAGACCATTTTATATTACGGTTAATATAAGAATTCAGCGTTATTCTATCACATTTGTTCAACTAACGTCGCTCCTATTTCAGATAGCGTACTGCGCTAGGCGGCATCTTAAAGCGCGTGGGACGGCGAGTAAAATGCACTACTAAACTTCTATGATAAGGCAATCAGAGTTCCGAATAGATCATTTTATATTACGGTTAATATAAGAATTCAGCGTAATTCTATGACATTTGTTCAACTTACGTCGCTCCAATTGCAGATAGCGTATTGGGGTAAGCGGCATCTCAAAGCGCAAGAAATGGCGAGTAAAATTCACTATTAAACTTCTAGGGTGGGGCAAACAGAGACCAGTTTAGATCACTTTATATTATGGTTAATTTAAGAATTCAGCGAAATTCTATCTCATTTGTACAATTTACGTCGATCCTATTGCAGATAGCGCATTGGGCTAAGCGGCATCTCAAAGCGCATGAAATGGCGAGTAAAATGCACTATTAAACTTCTATGGTAATGCAAACAGAGACCCGATTAGATCATTTTATATTACGGTTAATATAAGAATTGAGCGTAATTCTATCACATTTGTTCAACATACGTCGCTCCTATTTCAGATAGTGTACTGGGCTAGGCGGCATCTTAAAGCGCGTGGAAGGGCGAGTAAAATGCACTACTAAACTTCTATGATAGGGCAATCAGAGTCCCGTTTAGATCATTTTATATTTTGTTTAATATAAGATTTCAGGGAAATTCTATCACATTTGTTCAATTTACGTCGCTCCTATTTCAGATAGCTATTGGGCTAAGCGGCATCTCAAAGCGCATGAAATGACGAGAGAAATGCACTATTAAACTTCTTGGGTAGGGCGAACAGAGACCCGATTACATCATTTTATATCATGGTTAATTTAAGAATTCAACAAAATTCTATCACATTTGTTCAATTTACGTCGCTCCTATTTCAGATAGCGTATTGGGCTAAGCGGCATCTCAAAGCGCATGAAATGCCGAGTAAAATGCGCTATTAAACTTCTAGGGTAGGGCAATCAGAGACCCGAATAGATCATTTTATATTACGGTTAATATAAGAATTCAGCGTAATTCTATCACATTTGTTCAACTAACGTCGCTCCTATTTCAGATAGCGTACTGCGCTAGGCGGCATCTTAAAGCGCGTGGGACGGCGAGTAAAATGCACTACTAAACTTCTATGATAGGGCAATCAGAGTTCCGAATAGATCATTTTATATTTTGTTTACTATAACATTTCAGGGAAATTCTATCACATTTGTTCAATTTACGTCGCTCCTATTTCAGATAGCGTATTGGGCTAAGCGGCATCTCAAAGCGCATGAAATGGCGAGTAAAATGCACTATTAAACTTCTAGGGCATGGCGAACAGAGACCCGATTAGATCATTTTACATTAAGGTTAATATAAGTATTCAGGGAACTTCTATCACATTTGTTCAATTTACGTCGCTCCTATTTCAGACAGCTTATTGGGCTAAGCGGCATCTCAAAGCGCATGCAATGACGAGTAAAATGCACTATAAAACTTCTAGGGTAGTGCAATCAGAGACCCGATTAGATCATTTTATATTACGGTTAATTTAAGAATTCAGCAAAATTCTATCACATTTGTTCAATTTACGTCGTTCCTATTTCAGATAGCATACTGGGCTAGGCGGCATCTTAAAGCGCGTGGAATGGCGAGTAAAATGCACTATTAATCTTCTATGATAGGGCAATCAGAGACCCGATTAGATCATTTTATATTTTGGTTAATATAAGAATTCAGCGTAATTCTATCACATTTGTTCAATTTACGTCGCTCCTATATCAGATAGCATATTGGGCTAAGCGGCATCTCAAAGCGCATGAAATGGCGAGTAAAATGGACTATTAAACTTCTAGGGTAAGGCAAACAGAGACCCGATTAGACCATTTTATATTACGGTTAATATAAGAATTCAGCGTTATTCTATCACATTTGTTCAACTTACGTCGCTCCTATTTCAGAAAGCGTACTCGGATAGGCGGCATCTTAAAGCGCGTGGAATGGCGAGTAAAATGCACTATTAAACTTCTCGGGTAATGCAAACAGAGACCCGATTAGATCATTTTATATTACGGTTAATATAAGATTTCAGGGAACTTCTATCACATTTGTTCAATTTACGTCGCTCCTATTTCAGATAGCGTATTGGGCTAAGCGGCATCTCAAAGCGCACGAAAGGGCGAGTAAAATGCACTATTAAACTTCTAGGGTGTGGCAAGCAGGGACCCGATCAGATCATTTTATATTACGGTTAATATAAGAATTCAGCGAAATTCTATCACTTTTGTTCAATTTACGTCGCTCCTATTTCAGATAGCGTATTGGGCTAAGCGGCATCTCAAAGAGCATGAAATGACGTGTGAAATGCACTAGTAATCTTCTAGGGTAGGGCGAACAGAGACCCGATTACATCATTTCATATTATGGTTTATTTAAGAATTCAGAAAAATTCTATCACATTTGTCCAATTTACGTCGCTCCTATTTCAGATAGCTTACTCAGCTAAGCGGCATCTCAAAGCGCATGAAATGACGTGTGAAATGCACTAGTAATCTTCTAGGGTAGGGCGAACAGAGACCTGATTACATCATTTTACATTAAGGTTAATATAAGAATTCAGCGAGATTCTCTCACATTTGTTCAATTTACATCGCTCCTATATCAGATAGCGACTTGTGCTAAGCGGCATCTCAAAGCGCAGGAAATGGCGAGTAAAATGCACTATTAAACTTCTAGGGTAGGGCAAACAGAGACCCCATTAGATCATTTTATATTATGGTTAATTTAAGAATTCAGCGAAATTCTCTCACATTTGTTCAATTTACGTCGCTGATATTTCAGATAGCGTATTGGGCTAAGCGGCATCTTAAAGCGTGTGTAATGGCGAGTAAAATGCACTATTAAACTTCTATGATAGGGCAATCAGAGACCCGATTAGGTCATTTTATATTTTGGTTAATATAAGAATTCAGCGAAATTCTCTCACATTTGTTCAATTTACGTTGCTGATATTTCAGACAGCGTATTGGACTAAGCGGCATCTCAAAGCGCAAGACATGTCGAGTAAAATGCACTATTAAACTTCTAGGGTAGGGCAAACAGAGACCCGATAAGATCATTTTATATTATGGTTAATTTCAGAATTCAGCGAAATTCTCTCACATTTGTTCAATTTACGTCGCTCATGTTGCAGATAGCGTATTGGGCTAAGCGGCATCTTAAAGCGCATGAAATGGCGAGTAAAACGCACTATTAAACTTCTAGGGTAAGTCAAACAGAGACCCGATTAGATCATTTAATATTACGGTTAATATAAGAATTCTGCGTAATTATATCACATTTGTTCAACATACGTCGCTCCTATTTCAGATAGTGTACTGGGCTAGGCGGCATCTTAAAGCGCGTGGAGTGGCGAGTAAACTGCACTATTAAACTTCTATGATAGGGCAATCAGAGACCCGATTAGATCATTTTATATTTTGGTGAATATAAGAATTCAGCGAAATTCTATCACATTTGTTCAATTTACGTCGCTCCTATTTCAGATAGCGTACTGGGCTAAGCGGCATCTCAAAGCGCATGAAATGCCGAGTAAAATGCGCTATTAAACTTCTAGGGTAGGGCAATCAGAGACCCGAATAGATCATTTTATATTACGGTTAATATAAGAATTCAGCGTAATTCTATCACATTTGTTCAACTAACGTCGCTCCTATTTCAGATAGCGTACTGCGCTAGGCGGCATCTTAAAGCGCGTGGGACGGCGAGTAAAATGCACTACTAAACTTCTATGATAGGGCAATCAGAGTTCCGAATAGATCATTATATATTTTGGTGAATATAAGAATTCAGCGAAATTCTATCACATTTGTTCAATTTACGTCGCTCCTATTTCAGATAGCATATTGGGCTTAGCGGCATCGCAAAGCGCATGAAATGACGAGTGAAATGCACTATTAAACTTCTTGGGTAGGGCGAACAGAGAGCCGATTACATCATTTTATATTATGGTTAATTTAAGAATTCGGCAAAATTCTATCACATTCGTCCAATTTACGTCGCTCCTATTTCAGATAGCGTATTGGGCTAAGCGGCATCTCAAAGCGCATGAAATGACGTGTGAAATGCACTAGTAATCTTCTAGGGTAGGGCGAACAGAGACCCGATTACATCATTTTACATTAAGGTTAATATAAGAATTCAGCGAGATTCTCTCACATTTGTTCAATTTACATCGCTCCTATTTCAGATAGCGACTTGTGCTAAGCGGCATCTCAAAGCGCAGGAAATGGCGAGTAAAATGCACTATTAAACTTCTAGGGTAGGGCAAACAGAGACCCCATTAGATCATTTTATATTATGGTTAATTTAAGAATTCAGCGAAATTCTATCACATTTGTTCAATTTACGTCGCTGATATTTCAGATAGCGTATTGGGCTAAGCGGCATCTCAAAGCGCAAGAAATGGCGAGTAAAATGCACTATTAAACTTCTATGATAGGGCAATCAGGGACCCGATTAGATCATTTTATATTTTGGTTAATATAAGAATTCAGCGAAATTCTCTCACATTTGTTCAATTTACGTGGCTGATATTTCAGACAGCGTATTGGACTAAGGGGCATCTCAAAGCGCAAGACATGTCGAGTAAAATGCACTATTAAACTTCTAGGGTAGGGCAAACAGAGACCCGATAAGATCATTTTATATTATGGTTAATTTCAGAATTCAGCGAAATTCTCTCACATTTGTTCAATTTACGTGGCTGATATTTCAGATAGCGTATTGGGCTAAGCGGCATCTCAAAGCGCATGAAATGACGAGTGATATGCACTATTAAACTTCTAGGGTAGGGCGAACAAAGACCCGATTAGATCATTTTACATTGAGGTTAATATAAGAATTCAGCGAAATTCTATCACATTTGTTCAATTTACGTCGCTCCTATTTCATATAGCGTACTGGGCTAGGCGGCAACTTAAAGCGCGCGGAGTGGCGAGTAAAATGCACTATTAAACTTCTATGATAGGGCAATCAGAGACCCGATTAGATCATTTTATATTGTGGTTAATTTAAGAATTCAGCGAAATTCTATCACATTTGTTCAGTTTACGTCGCTCCTATTTCAGACAGCGTATTGGGCTAAGCGGCATCTCAAAGCGCAAGACGTGGCGAGTAAAATGCACTATTAAACTTCTAGGGTAGGGCAAACAGAGACCCCATTAGATCATTTTATATTATGGTTAATTTAAGAATTCAGCGAAATTCTATCACATTTGTTCAATTTACGTTGCTCCTATTTCAGATAGCGTACTGGGCTAGGCGGCATCATAAAGCGCGTGGAAGGGCGAGCAAAATGCACTACTAAACTTCTATGATAGGGCAATCAGAGTCCCGTTTAGATCATTTTATATTTTGTTTAATATAAGATTTCAGGGAAATTCTATCACATTTGTTCAATTTACGTCGCTCCTATTTCAGATAGCTATTGGGCTAAGCGGCATCTCAAAGCGCATGAAGTGGCGAGTAAAATGCACTATTAAACTTCTAGGGTAGGGCGAACAAAGACCCGATTAGATTATTTTACATTAAGGTTAATATAAGAATTCAGCGAAATTCTATCACATTTGTTCAATTTACATCGCTCCTATTTCAGATAGCGACTTGTGCTAAGCGGCATCTCAAAGCGCACGAAATGGCGAGTAAAATGCACTATTAAACTTCTAGGGTAGGGCAAACAGAGACCACATTAGATCATTTTATATTATGGTTAATTTAAGAATTCAGCGAAAGTCTCTCACATTTGTTCAATTTATGTCGCTGATATTTCAGATAGCGTATTGGGCTAAGCGGCATCTCAAAGCGCAAGAAATGGCGAGTAAAATGCACTATTAAACTTCTAGGGTACGGCAAACAGAGACCCGATTAGGTCATTTCATATTATGGTTAATTTAAGAATTCAGAAAAATTCTATCACATTTGTACAATTTACGTCGCTCCTATTTCAGATACCGTACTCGGATAGGCGGCATCTTAAAGCGCGAGGAATGGCGAGTAAAATGCACTATTAAACTTCTATGATAGGGCAATCAGAGACCCGATTAGATCATTTTATATTTTGGTTAATATAAGAATTCAGCGAAATTCTATCACATTTGTTTAATTTACGTCGCTCCTATTTCAGATAGCGTATTGGGATAAGCGGCATCTCAAAGCGCATGAAATGCCGAGTAAAATGCGCTATTAAACTTCTAGGGTAGGGCAATCAGAGACCCGATTAGATCATTTTATATTATGGTTAATTTAAGAATTCAGCAAAATTCTATCACATTTGTTCAATTTACGTCGTTCCTATTTCAGATAGCATACTGGGCTAGGCGGCAACTTAAAGCGCGCGGAATGGCGAGTAAAATGCACTATTAAACTTCTATGATAGGGCAATCAGAGACCCGATTAGATCATTTTATATTTTGGTTAATTTAAGAATTCAGCGAAATTCTATCACATTCGTTCAATTTACATCGCTCCTATTTCAGATAGCGTATTGGGCTAAGCGGCATCTCAATGCGCATGAAATGGCCAGTAAAATGCACTATTAAACTTCTAGGATAAGGCAAACGGAGACCCGATTAGACCATTTCATATTACGGTTAATATAAGAATTCAGCGAAATTCTATCACATTTGTTCAATTTACGTCGCTCCTATTTCAGACAGCGTATTGGGCTAAGCGGCCTCTCAAAGCGCAAGACATGGCGAGTAAAATGCACTATTAAACTTCTAGGGTAGGGCAAACAGAGACCCCATTAGATCATTTTATATTATGGTTAATTTAAGAATTCAGCGAAATTCTATCACATTTGTTCAATTTACGTTGCTCCTATTTCAGATAGCGTACTGGGCTAGGCGGCATCTTAAAGCGCGTGGAAGGGCGAGCAAAATGCACTACTAAACTTCTATGATAGGGCAATCAGAGTCCCGTTTAGATCATTTTATATTTTGTTTAATATAAGATTTCAGGGAAATTCTATCACATTTGTTCAATTTACGTCGCTCCTATTTCAGATAGCTATTGGGCTAAGCGGCATCTCAAAGCGCATGAAGTGGCGAGTAAAATGCACTATTAAACTTCTAGGGTAGGGCGAACAAAGACCCGATTAGATTATTTTACATTAAGGTTAATATAAGAACTCAGGGAAATTCTATCACATTTGTTCAACTTACGTCGCTCATATTTCAGATAGTGTACTGGGCTAGGCGGCATCTTAAAGTGGATGGAAGCGCGAGTAAAATGCACTACTAAACTTCTATGATAGAGCAATCAGAGTCCCGATTAGATCATTTTATATTTTGTTTACTATAAGATTTCAGGGAAATCCTATCACATTTGTTCAATTTACGTCGCTCCTATTTCAGATTGCGTATTGGACTAAGCGGCATCTCAAGGCGCATGAAATGGCGAGTAAGATGCACTACTAAACTTCTAGGCTAGGGCGAACAGAGACCAGATTAGATCATTTTATATTTTGGTTAATATAAGAACTCTGCGAAATTCTATCCCATTTGTTCAACTTACGTCGCTCCTATTTCAGATATCGTACTGGGCTAGGCGGCATCTTAAAGCGCGTGGAATGGCGAGTAGAATGCACTACTAAACTTCTATGATAGGGCAATCAGAGACCCGATTAGATCATTTTATATTTTGTTTAATATAAGATTTCAGGGAAATTGTATCACATTTGTTCAATTTACGTCGCTCCTATTTCAGATAGAGTATTGGGCTAAGCGGCCTCTCAAACCGCATGAAATGGCGAGTGAAATGCACTATTAGACTTCTATGGTAGGGCGAACAGAGACCCGATAGGATCATTTTACATTAAGGTTAATATAAGAATTCACGGAAATTCTATCACATTTGTTCAATTTACGTCGCTCCTATTTCAGATAGCGTATTGGGCTAAGCGGCCTCTCAAAGCGCATGAAATGGCGAGTGAAATGCACTATTAGACTTCTATGGTAGGGCGAACAGAGACCCGATAGGATCATTTCACATTTTGGTTAATAAAAGAATTCAGCGAAATTCTATCACATTTGTTCAATTTACGTCGCACCTATTCCAGATAGCGTATTCGGCTAAGCGGCATCTCAAAGCGCATGAAATGGCGAATAAAATGCACTATTAAACTTCTAGGCTAGGGCGAACAGAGACCCGATCAGTTCATTTCATATTATGGTTAATTTAAGAATTCAGCAAAATTCTATCACATTTGTTCAACTTACGTCGTTACTATTTCAGATAGCGTACTGGGCTCGGCGGCATCTTAAAGCGCGTGGAATGGCGACTGAAATGCACTATTAGACTTCTATCGTAGGGCGAACAGAGACCCGATTAGATCATTTTATATTATAGTTAATTTAAGAATTCAGCAAAATTCTATCACATTTGTTCAACTTACGTCGTTACTATTTCAGATAGCGTACTGGGCTCGGCGGCATCTTAAAGCGCGTGGAATGGCGACTGAAATGCACTATTAGACTTCTATGGTAGGGCGAACAGAGACCCGATTAGATCATTTTATATTATGGTTAATTTAAGAATTCAGCAAAATTCTATCATATTTGTTCAACTTGCGTCGCTCCTATTTCAGATAGCGTATTGGGCTAAGCGGCATCTGAAAGCGCATGAAATGGCGAGTGAAATGCACTATTAAACTTCTAGGGTAGGGCAAACAGAGACCCGATTAGATCATTTTATATTATGGTTAATTTAAGAATTCAGCAAAATTCTATCACATTTGTTCAACATACGTCGCTCCTATTTCAGATAGCGTATTGGGCTAAGCGGCATCTCAAAGCGCATGAAATGACGAGTGAAATGCACTATTAAAATTCTATGATAGGGCAATCAGAGACCCGATTAGATCATTTTATATTATGGTTAATTTAAGAATTCAGCAAAATTCCATCACATTTGTTCAATTTACGTCGCTCCTATTTCAGATAGCATATTGGGCTAAGCGGCATCTCAAAGCGCATGAAATGACGAGTGAAATGCACTATTAAAATTCTATGATAGGGCAATCAGATACCCGATTAGATCATTTTATATTATGGTTAATTTAAGAATTCAGCAAAATTCCATCACATTTGTTCAATTTACGTCGCTCCTATTTCAGATAGCGTACCGGGCTAGGCGGCATCTAAAAGCGCATGAAATGGCGAGTAAAACGCGCTATTAAACTTCTACGATAAGGCAAACAGAGACCCGATTAGATCATTTTATATTACGCTTAATATGAGAATGCAGCGTAATTCTATCACATTTGTTCAACTTACGTCGCTCCTATTTCAGATAGCGTACTGGGATAGGCGGCATCTCAAAGCGCATGAAATGGCGAGTGAAATGCACTATTAGACTTCTATGGTAGGGCGAACAGAGACCCGATTAGATCATTTTACATTAAGGTTGATATAAGAATTCACGGAAATTCTATCACATTTATTCAATTTACGTCGCTCCTGTTTCAGATAGCGTACTGGGCTAGGCGGCATCTAAAAGCGCATGAAATGGCGAGTATAATGCACTATTAAACTTCTAGGGTAGGGCAATCAGAGACCCGATTAGATCATTTTATATTATGGTTAATTTAAGAATTCAGCAAAATTCTATCACATTTGTTCAATTTACGTCGTTCCTATTTCAGATAGCATACTGGGCTAGGCGGCAACTTAACGCGCGCGGAATGGCGAGTGAAATGCACTATTAGACTTCTATGGTAGGGCGAACAGAGACCCGATTGGATCATTTTACATTAAGGTTAATATAAGAATTCACGGAAATTCTATCACATTTGTTCAATTTACGTCGCTCCTATTTCAGATAGCCTACTGACCTAGGCGGCATCTTAAAGCGCATGGAAGGGCGAGTAAAATGCACTACTAAACTTCTATGATAAAGCAATCAGAGACCCGATTAGATCATTTTATATTTTGTTTAATATAAGATTTCAGGGAAATTCTATCACATTTGTTCAATTTACGTCGCTCCTATTTCAGATAGCGTATTGGGCTATGCGGCATCACAAAGCGCATGAAATGGCGAACAAAATGCACTGTTAAACTTCTAGGATAAGGCAAACAGAGACCCGATTAGATCATTTTATATTACGGTTAATATAAGAATTCAGCGTCATTCTAACACATTTGTTCAACTTACGTCGCTCCTATTTCAGATAGCGTACTGGGCTAGGCGGCATCTTAAAGCGCGTGGAATGGCGAGGAAAATGCACTATTAAACTTCTGGGGTAGGGCAATCAGAGACCCGATTAGATCATTTTATATTATGGTTAATTTAACAATTCTGCGAAATTCTATCACATTTGTTCAATTTACGTCGTTCCTATTTCAGATAGCATACTGGGCTGGGCGGCATCTTAAAGCGCGTGGAATGGCTAGTAAAACGCACTATTAAACTTCTTGGGTAGGGCGAACAAAGACCCGATTAGATCATTTTACATTAAGGTTAATATAAGAATTCAGGGAAATTCTATCACATTTGTTCAACATACGTCGCTCAGAATTCAGATAGTGTACTGGGCTAAGCGGCATCTTAAAGTGCGTGGAAGCGCGAGTAAAATGCACTACTAAACTTCTATGATAGAGCAATCAGAGTCCCGTTTAGATCATTTTATATTTTGTTTAATATAAGATTTCAGGGAAATTCTATCACATTTGTTCAATTTACGTCGCTCCAATGTCAGATAGCGTATTGGGCTAAGCCGCATCTCAAAGCGCATGAAATGACGAGAGAAATGCCCTATTAAACATCTTGGGTGGGGCGAACAGAGAGCCGATTACATCATTTTATATTATTGTTAATTTAATAATTCGGCAAAATTCTATCACATTTGTTCAATTTACGTCGTTCCTATTTCAGATAGCATACTGGTCTGGGTGGCATCTTAAAGCGCGTGGAATGGCGAGTAAAGCGCACTATTAAACTTCTAGGGTAGGGCGAACAAAGACCCGATTAGATCATTTTACATTAAGGTTAATATAAGAACTCAGGGAAATTCTATCACATTTGTTCAACTTACGTCGCTCATATTTCAGATAGTGTACTGGGCTAGGCGGCATCTTAAAGTGGATGGAAGCGCGAGTAAAATGCACTACTAAACTTCTATGATAGGGCAATCAGAGTCCCGATTAGATCATTTTATATTTTGTTTACTATAAGATTTCAGGGAAATCCTATCACATTTGTTCAATTTACGTCGCTCCTATTTCAGATTGCGTATTGGACTAAGCGGCATCTCAAGGCGCATGAAATGGCGAGTAAGATGCACTATTAAACTTCTAGGCTAGGGCGAACAGAGACCAGATTAGATCATTTTATATTTTGGTTAATATAAGAATTCTGCGAAATTCTATCCCATTTGTTCAACTTACGTCGCTCCTATTTCAGATATCGTACTGGGCTAGGCGGCATCTTAAAGCGCGTGGAATGGCGAGTAGAATGCACTACTAAACTTCTATGATAGGGCAATCAGAGACCCGATTAGATCATTTTATATTTTGTTTAATATAAGATTTCAGGGAAATTGTATCACATTTGTTCAATTTACGTCGCTCCTATTTCAGATAGAGTATTGGGCTAAGCGGCCTCTCAAACCGCATGAAATGGCGAGTGAAATGCACTATTAGACTTCTATGGTAGGGCGAACAGAGACCCGATAGGATCATTTTACATTAAGGTTAATATAAGAATTCACGGAAATTCTATCACATTTGTTCAATTTACGTCGCTCCTATTTCAGATAGCGTATTGGGCTAAGCGGCCTCTCAAAGCGCATGAAATGGCGAGTGAAATGCACTATTAGACTTCTATGGTAGGGCGAACAGAGACCCGATAGGATCATTTCACATTTTGGTTAATAAAAGAATTCAGCGAAATTCTATCACATTTGTTCAATTTACGTCGCACCTATTCCAGATAGCGTATTCGGCTAAGCGGCATCTCAAAGCGCATGAAATGGCGAATAAAATGCACTATTAAACTTCTAGGCTAGGGCGAACAGAGACCCGATCAGTTCATTTCATATTATGGTTAATTTAAGAATTCAGCAAAATTCTATCACATTTGTTCAACTTACGTCGCTCCTATTTCAGATAGCGTACTGGGCTCGGCGGCATCTTAAAGCGCGTGGAATGGCGACTGAAATGCACTATTAGACTTCTATGGTAGGGCGAACAGAGACCCGATTAGATCATTTTATATTATAGTTAATTTAAGAATTCAGCAAAATTCTATCACATTTGTTCAACTTACGTCGTTACTATTTCAGATAGCGTACTGGGCTCGGCGGCATCTTAAAGCGCGTGGAATGGCGACTGAAATGCACTATTAGACTTCTATGGTAGGGCGAACAGAGACCCGATTAGATCATTTTATATTATGGTTAATTTAAGAATTCAGCAAAATTCTATCATATTTGTTCAACTTGCGTCGCTCCTATTTCAGATAGCGTATTGGGCTAAGCGGCATCTGAAAGCGCATGAAATGGCGAGTGAAATGCACTATTAAACTTCTAGGGTAGGGCAAACAGAGACCCGATTAGATCATTTTATATTATGGTTAATTTAAGAATTCAGCAAAATTCTATCACATTTGTTCAACATACGTCGCTCCTATTTCAGATAGCGTATTGGGCTAAGCGGCATCTCAAAGCGCATGAAATGACGAGTGAAATGCACTATTAAAATTCTATGATAGGGCAATCAGAGACCCGATTAGATCATTTTATATTATGGTTAATTTAAGAATTCAGCAAAATTCCATCACATTTGTTCAATTTACGTCGCTCCTATTTCAGATAGCATATTGGGCTAAGCGGCATCTCAAAGCGCATGAAATGACGAGTGAAATGCACTATTAAAATTCTATGATAGGGCAATCAGAGACCCGATTAGATCATTTTATATTATGGTTAATTTAAGAATTCAGCAAAATTCCATCACATTTGTTCAATTTACGTCGCTCCTATTTCAGATAGCGTACCGGGCTAGGCGGCATCTAAAAGCGCATGAAATGGCGAGTAAAACGCGCTATTAAACTTCTACGATAAGGCAAACAGAGACCCGATTAGATCATTTTATATTACGCTTAATATGAGAATGCAGCGTAATTCTATCACATTTGTTCAACTTACGTCGCTCCTATTTCAGATAGCGTACTGGGATAGGCGGCATCTCAAAGCGCATGAAATGGCGAGTGAAATGCACTATTAGACTTCTATGGTAGGGCGAACAGAGACCCGATTAGATCATTTTACATTAAGGTTGATATAAGAATTCACGGAAATTCTATCACATTTATTCAATTTACGTCGCTCCTGTTTCAGATAGCGTACTGGGCTAGGCGGCATCTAAAAGCGCATGAAATGGCGAGTATAATGCACTATTAAACTTCTAGGATAACGCAAACAGAGACCCGATTAGATCATTTTATATTATGGTTAATTTAAGAATTCAGCGAAATTCTATCACATTTGTTCAATTTACGTCGCTCCTACTTCAGATAGCATACTGCACAAGGCGGCTTCTTAAAGCGCGTGGAATGGCGAGTAAAACGCGCTATTAAACTTCTAGGATAAGGCAAACAGAGACCCGATTAGATCATTTTATATTACGGTTAATATAAGAATTCAGCGAAATTCTATCACATTTGTTCAATTTACGTCGCTCCTATTTCAGACAGCGTATTGGGCTAAGCGGCATCTCAAAGCGCAAGACATGGCGAGTAAAATGCACTATTAAACTTCTAGGGTAGGGCAAACAGAGAACCCATTAGATCATTTTATATTATGGTTAATTTAAGAATTCAGCGAAATTCTATCACATTTGTTCAATTTACGTCGCTCCTATTTCAGATAGCGTACTGGGCTAGGCGGCATCATAAAGCGCGTGGAAGGGCGAGCAAAATGCACTACTAAACTTCTATGATAGGGCAATCAGAGTCCCGTTTAGATCATTTTATATTTTGTTTAATATAAGATTTCAGGGAAATTCTATCACATTTGTTCAATTTACGTCGCTCCTATTTCAGATAGCTATTGGGCTAAGCGGCATCTCAAAGCGCATGAAGTGGCGAGTAAAATGCACTATTAAACTTCTAGGGTAGGGCGAACAAAGACCCGATTAGATTATTTTACATTAAGGTTAATATAAGAATTCAGCGAAATTCTATCACATTTGTTCAATTTACATCGCTCCTATTTCAGATAGCGACTTGTGCTAAGCGGCATCTCAAAGCGCACGAAATGGCGAGTAAAATGCACTATTAAACTTCTAGGGTAGGGCAAACAGAGACCACATTAGATCATTTTATATTATGGTTAATTTAAGAATTCAGCGAAATTCTCTCACATTTGTTCAATTTATGTCGCTGATATTTCAGATAGCGTATTGGGCTAAGCGGCATCTCAAAGCGCAAGAAATGGCGAGTAAAATGCACTATTAAACTTCTAGGGTAGGGCAAACAGAGACCCGATTAGGTCATTTCATATTATGGTTAATTTAAGAATTCAGAAAAATTCTATCACATTTGTACAATTTACGTCGCTCCTATTTCAGATAGCGTACTCGGATAGGCGGCATCTTAAAGCGCGAGGAATGGCGAGTAAAATGCACTATTAAACTTCTATGATAGGGCAATCAGAGACCCGATTAGATCATTTTATATTTTGGTTAATATAAGAATTCAGCGAAATTCTATCACATTTGTTTAATTTACGTCGCTCCTATTTCAGATAGCGTATTGGGATAAGCGGCATCTCAAAGCGCATGAAATGCCGAGTAAAATGCACTATTAAACTTCTAGGGTAGGGCAAACAGAGACCCGATTAGATCATTTTACATTAAGGTTAATATAAGAATTCACGGAAATTCTATCACATTTGTTCAATTTACGTCGCTCCTATTTCAGATAGCGTATTGGGCTAAGCGGCCTCTCAAAGCGCATGAAATGGCGAGTGAAATGCACTATTAGACTTCTATGGTAGGGCGAACAGAGACCCGATAGGATCATTTCACATTTTGGTTAATAAAAGAATTCAGCGAAATTCTATCACATTTGTTCAATTTACGTCGCACCTATTCCAGATAGCGTATTCGGCTAAGCGGCATCTCAAAGCGCATGAAATGGCGAATAAAATGCACTATTAAACTTCTAGGCTAGGGCGAACAGAGACCCGATCAGTTCATTTCATATTATGGTTAATTTAAGAATTCAGCAAAATTCTATCACATTTGTTCAACTTACGTCGTTACTATTTCAGATAGCGTACTGGGCTCGGCGGCATCTTAAAGCGCGTGGAATGGCGACTGAAATGCACTATTAGACTTCTATCGTAGGGCGAACAGAGACCCGATTAGATCATTTTATATTATAGTTAATTTAAGAATTCAGCAAAATTCTATCACATTTGTTCAACTTACGTCGTTACTATTTCAGATAGCGTACTGGGCTCGGCGGCATCTTAAAGCGCGTGGAATGGCGACTGAAATGCACTATTAGACTTCTATGGTAGGGCGAACAGAGACCCGATTAGATCATTTTATATTATGGTTAATTTAAGAATTCAGCAAAATTCTATCATATTTGTTCAATTTGCGTCGCTCCTATTTCAGATAGCGTATTGGGCTAAGCGGCATCTGAAAGCGCATGAAATGGCGAGTGAAATGCACTATTAAACTTCTAGGGTAGGGCAAACAGAGACCCGATTAGATCATTTTATATTATGGTTAATTTAAGAATTCAGCAAAATTCTATCACATTTGTTCAACATACGTCGCTCCTATTTCAGATAGCGTATTGGGCTAAGCGGCATCTCAAAGCGCATGAAATGACGAGTGAAATGCACTATTAAAATTCTATGATAGGGCAATCAGAGACCCGATTAGATCATTTTATATTATGGTTAATTTAAGAATTCAGCAAAATTCCATCACATTTGTTCAATTTACGTCGCTCCTATTTCAGATAGCATATTGGGCTAAGCGGCATCTCAAAGCGCATGAAATGACGAGTGAAATGCACTATTAAAATTCTATGATAGGGCAATCAGAGACCCGATTAGATCATTTTATATTATGGTTAATTTAAGAATTCAGCAAAATTCCATCACATTTGTTCAATTTACGTCGCTCCTATTTCAGATAGCGTACCGGGCTAGGCGGCATCTAAAAGCGCATGAAATGGCGAGTAAAACGCGCTATTAAACTTCTACGATAAGGCAAACAGAGACCCGATTAGATCATTTTATATTACGCTTAATATGAGAATGCAGCGTAATTCTATCACATTTGTTCAACTTACGTCGCTCCTATTTCAGATAGCGTACTGGGATAGGCGGCATCTCAAAGCGCATGAAATGGCGAGTGAAATGCACTATTAGACTTCTATGGTAGGGCGAACAGAGACCCGATTAGATCATTTTACATTAAGGTTGATATAAGAATTCACGGAAATTCTATCACATTTGTTCAATTTACGTCGCTCCTGTTTCAGATAGCGTACTGGGCTAGGCGGCATCTAAAAGCGCATGAAATGGCGAGTATAATGCACTATTAAACTTCTAGGGTAGGGCAATCAGAGACCCGATTAGATCATTTTATATTATGGTTAATTTAAGAATTCAGCAAAATTCTATCACATTTGTTCAATTTACGTCGTTCCTATTTCAGATAGCATACTGGGCTAGGCGGCAACTTAACGCGCGCGGAATGGCGAGTGAAATGCACTATTAGACTTCTATGGTAGGGCGAACAGAGACCCGATTGGATCATTTTACATTAAGGTTTATATAAGAATTCACGGAAATTCTATCACATTTGTTCAATTTACGTCGCTCCTATTTCAGATAGCCTACTGACCTAGGCGGCATCTTAAAGCGCATGGAAGGGCGAGTAAAATGCACTACTAAACTTCTATGATAGAGCAATCAGAGACCCGATTAGATCATTTTATATTTTGTTTAATATAAGATTTCAGGGAAATTCTATCACATTTGTTCAATTTACGTCGCTCCTATTTCAGATAGCGTATTGGGCTATGCGGCATCACAAAGCGCATGAAATGGCGAACAAAATGCACTGTTAAACTTCTAGGATAAGGCAAACAGAGACCCGATTAGATCATTTTATATTACGGTTAATATAAGAATTCAGCGTCATTCTATCACATTTGTTCAACTTACGTCGCTCCTATTTCAGATAGCGTACTGGGCTAGGCGGCATCTTAAAGCGCGTGGAATGGCGAGGAAAATGCACTATTAAACTTCTGGGGTAGGGCAATCAGAGACCCGATTAGATCATTTTATATTATGGTTAATTTAACAATTCTGCGAAATTCTATCACATTTGTTCAATTTACGTCGTTCCTATTTCAGATAGCATACTGGGCTGGGCGGCATCTTAAAGCGCGTGGAATGGCTAGTAAAACGCACTATTAAACTTCTTGGGTAGGGCGAACAAAGACCCGATTAGATCATTTTACATTAAGGTTAATATAAGAATTCAGGGAAATTCTATCACATTTGTTCAACATACGTCGCTCAGAATTCAGATAGTGTACTGGGCTAAGCGGCATCTTAAAGTGCGTGGAAGCGCGAGTAAAATGCACTACTAAACTTCTATGATAGAGCAATCAGAGTCCCGTTTAGATCATTTTATATTTTGTTTAATATAAGATTTCAGGGAAATTCTATCACATTTGTTCAATTTACGTCGCTCCAATGTCAGATAGCGTATTGGGCTAAGCCGCATCTCAAAGCGCATGAAATGACGAGAGAAATGCCCTATTAAACATCTTGGGTGGGGCGAACAGAGAGCCGATTACATCATTTTATATTATTGTTAATTTAATAATTCGGCAAAATTCTATCACATTTGTTCAATTTACGTCGTTCCTATTTCAGATAGCATACTGGTCTGGGTGGCATCTTAAAGCGCGTGGAATGGCGAGTAAAGCGCACTATTAAACTTCTAGGGTAGGGCGAACAAAGACCCGATTAGATCATTTTACATTAAGGTTAATATAAGAACTCAGGGAAATTCTATCACATTTGTTCAACTTACGTCGCTCATATTTCAGATAGTGTACTGGGCTAGGCGGCATCTTAAAGTGGATGGAAGCGCGAGTAAAATGCACTACTAAACTTCTATGATAGAGCAATCAGAGTCCCGATTAGATCATTTTATATTTTGTTTACTATAAGATTTCAGGGAAATCCTATCACATTTGTTCAATTTACGTCGCTCCTATTTCAGATTGCGTATTGGACTAAGCGGCATCTCAAGGCGCATGAAATGGCGAGTAAGATGCACTATTAAACTTCTAGGCTAGGGCGAACAGAGACCAGATTAGATCATTTTATATTTTGGTTAATATAAGAATTCTGCGAAATTCTATCCCATTTGTTCAACTTACGTCGCTCCTATTTCAGATATCGTACTGGGCTAGGCGGCATCTTAAAGCGCGTGGAATGGCGAGTAGAATGCACTACTAAACTTCTATGATAGGGCAATCAGAGACCCGATTAGATCATTTTATATTTTGTTTAATATAAGATTTCAGGGAAATTGTATCACATTTGTTCAATTTACGTCGCTCCTATTTCAGATAGAGTATTGGGCTAAGCGGCCTCTCAAACCGCATGAAATGGCGAGTGAAATGCACTATTAAACTTCTATGGTAGGGCGAACAGAGACCCGATAGGATCATTTTACATTAAGGTTAATATAAGAATTCACGGAAATTCTATCACATTTGTTCAATTTACGTCGCTCCTATTTCAGATAGCGTATTGGGCTAAGCGGCCTCTCAAAGCGCATGAAATGGCGAGTGAAATGCACTATTAGACTTCTATGGTAGGGCGAACAGAGACCCGATAGGATCATTTCACATTTTGGTTAATAAAAGAATTCAGCGAAATTCTATCACATTTGTTCAATTTACGTCGCACCTATTCCAGATAGCGTATTCGGCTAAGCGGCATCTCAAAGCGCATGAAATGGCGAATAAAATGCACTGTTAAACTTCTAGGCTAGGGCGAACAGAGACCCGATCAGTTCATTTCATATTATGGTTAATTTAAGAATTCAGCAAAATTCTATCACATTTGTTCAACTTAAGTCGTTACTATTTCAGATAGCGTACTGGGCTCGGCGGCATCTTAAAGCGCGTGGAATGGCGACTGAAATGCACTATTAGACTTCTATGGTAGGGCGAACAGAGACCCGATTAGATCATTTTATATTATAGTTAATTTAAGAATTCAGCAAAATTCTATCACATTTGTTCAACTTACGTCGTTACTATTTCAGATAGCGTACTGGGCTCGGCGGCATCTTAAAGCGCTTGGAATGGCGAGTGAAATGCACTATTAGACTTCTATGGTAGGGCGAACAGAGACCCGATTAGATCATTTTATATTATGGTTAATTTAAGAATTCAGCAAAATTCTATCATATTTGTTCAATTAGCGTCGCTCCTATTTCAGATAGCGTATTGGGCTAAGCGGCATCTCAAAGCGCATGAAATGGCGAGTGAAATGCACTATTAAACTTCTAGGGTAGGGCAAACAGAGACCCGATTAGATCATTTTTATATTATGGTTAATTTAAGAATTCAGCAAAATTCTATCACATTTGTTCAACATACGTCGCTCCTATTTCAGATAGCGTATTGGGCTAAGCGGCATCTCAAAGCGCATGAAATGACGAGTGAAATGCACTATTAAAATTCTATGATAGGGCAATCAGAGACCCGATTAGATCATTTTATATTATGGTTAATTTAAGAATTCAGCAAAATTCCATCACATTTGTTCAATTTACGTCGCTCCTATTTCAGATAGCATATTGGGCTAAGCGGCATCTCAAAGCGCATGAAATGACGAGTGAAATGCACTATTAAAATTCTATGATAGGGCAATCAGAGACCCGATTAGATCATTTTATATTATGGTTAATTTAAGAATTCAGCAAAATTCTATCACATTTGTTCAATTTACGTCGCTCCTATTTCAGATAGCGTACCGGGCTAGGCGGCATCTAAAAGCGCATGAAATGGCGAGTAAAACGCGCTATTAAACTTCTACGATAAGGCAAACAGAGACCCGATTAGATCATTTTATATTACGCTTAATATGAGAATGCAGCGTAATTCTATCACATTTGTTCAACTTACGTCGCTCCTATTTCAGATAGCGTACTGGGATAGGCGGCATCTCAAAGCGCATGAAATGGCGAGTGAAATGCACTATTAGACTTCTATGGTAGGGCGAACAGAGACCCGATTAGATCATTTTACATTAAGGTTGATATAAGAATTCACGGAAATTCTATCACATTTATTCAATTTACGTCGCTCCTGTTTCAGATAGCGTACTGGGCTAGGCGGCATCTAAAAGCGCATGAAATGGCGAGTATAATGCACTATTAAACTTCTAGGATAACGCAAACAGAGACCCGATTAGATCATTTTATATTATGGTTAATTTAAGAATTCAGCGAAATTCTATCACATTTGTTCAATTTACGTCGCTCCTACTTCAGATAGCATACTGCACAAGGCGGCTTCTTAAAGCGCGTGGAATGGCGAGTAAAACGCGCTATTAAACTTCTAGGATAAGGCAAACAGAGACCCGATTAGATCATTTTATATTACGGTTAATATAAGAATTCAGCGAAATTCTATCACATTTGTTCAATTTACGTCGCTCCTATTTCAGATAGCGTATTGGGCTAAGCGGCATCTCAAAGCGCAAGACATGGCGAGTAAAATGCACTATTAAACTTCTAGGGTAGGGCAAACAGAGAACCCATTAGATCATTTTATATTATGGTTAATTTAAGAATTCAGCGAAATTCTATCACATTTGTTCAATTTACGTTGCTCCTATTTCAGATAGCGTACTGGGCTAGGCGGCATCATAAAGCGCGTGGAAGGGCGAGCAAAATGCACTACTAAACTTCTATGATAGGGCAATCAGAGTCCCGTTTAGATCATTTTATATTTTGTTTAATATAAGATTTCAGGGAAATTCTATCACATTTGTTCAATTTACGTCGCTCCTATTTCAGATAGCTATTGGGCTAAGCGGCATCTCAAAGCGCAAGAAGTGGCGAGTAAAATGCACTATTAAACTTCTAGGGTAGGGCGAACAAAGACCCGATTAGATTATTTTACATTAAGGTTAATATAAGAATTCAGCGAAATTCTATCACATTTGTTCAATTTACATCGCTCCTATTTCAGATAGCGACTTGTGCTAAGCGGCATCTCAAAGCGCACGAAATGGCGAGTAAAATGCACTATTAAACTTCTAGGGTAGGGCAAACAGAGACCACATTAGATCATTTTATATTATGGTTAATTTAAGAATTCAGCGAAATTCTCTCACATTTGTTCAATTTATGTCGCTGATATTTCAGATAGCGTATTGGGCTAAGCGGCATCTCAAAGCGCAAGAAATGGCGAGTAAAATGCACTATTAAACTTCTAGGGTAGGGCAAACAGAGACCCGATTAGGTCATTTCATATTATGGTTAATTTAAGAATTCAGAAAAATTCTATCACATTTGTACAATTTACGTCGCTCCTATTTCAGATAGCGTACTCGGATAGGCGGCATCTTAAAGCGCGAGGAATGGCGAGTAAAATGCACTATTAAACTTCTATGATAGGGCAATCAGAGACCCGATTAGATCATTTTATATTTTGGTTAATATAAGAATTCAGCGAAATTCTATCACATTTGTTTAATTTACGTCGCTCCTATTTCAGATAGCGTATTGGGATAAGCGGCATCTCAAAGCGCATGAAATGCCGAGTAAAATGCGCTATTAAACTTCTAGGGTAGGGCAATCAGAGACCCGATTAGATCATTTTATATTATGGTTAATTTAAGAATTCAGCAAAATTCTATCACATTTGTTCAATTTACGTCGTTCCTATTTCAGATAGCATACTGGGCTAGGCGGCAACTTAACGCGCGCGGAATGGCGAGTAAAATGCACTATTAAACTTCTATGATAGGGCAATCAGAGACCCGATTAGATCATTTTATATTATGGTTAATTTAAGAATTCAGCGAAATTCTATCACATTCGTTCAATTTACATCGCTCCTATTTCAGATAGCGTATTGGGCTAAGCGGCATCTCAATGCGCATGATATGGCCAGTAAAATGCACTATTAAACTTCTAGGATAAGGCAAACGGAGACCCGATTAGACCATTTCATATTACGGTTAATATAAGAATTCAGCGTTATTCTATCACATTTGTTCAACTTACGTCGCTCCTATTTCAGATAGCGTACTGGGCTAGGCGGCATCTTAAAGCGCGTGGAATGACGAGCAAAATGCACTCTTAATCTTCTATGATAGGGCAATCAGAGACCCGATTAGATCATTTTATATTATGGTTAATTTAAGAATTCAGCGTAATTCTATCACATTTGTTCGACATACGTCGCTCCCATTTCAGATAGTGTACTGGGCTAGGCGGCATCTTAAAGCGCGTGGAAGGGCGAGCAAAATGCACTATTAAACTTCTATGATAGGGCAATCAGAGTCCCGTTTAGATCATTTTATATTTTGTTTAAAATAAGATTTCAGGGAAATTCTATCACATTTGTTCAATTTACGTCGCTCCTATTTCAGATAGCGTATTGGGCTAAGCGGCATCTCAAAGCGCATGAAATGACGAGTGAAATGCACTATTAAATTTCTAGGGTAGGGCAAACAGGGACCCGATTAGATCATTTTATATTATGGTTAATTTAAGAATTCAGCGAAATTCTATCACATTTGTTCAATTTACGTCGCTCCTATTTCAGATAGCGTATTGGGCTAAGCGGCATCTCAAAGCGCATGAAATGGCGTGTAAAATGCACGATTAAACTTCTAGGGTATGGCAAACAGAGACCCGATTAGATCATTTTATATTTTGGTTAATATAAGAATTCTGCGAAATTCTATCACATTTGTTCAAGTTACGTCGCTCCTATTTCAGATAGCGTACTGGGCTAGGCGGCATCTTAAAGCGCGTGGAATGGCGAGTAAAATGCACTATTAAACTTCTATGATATGGCAATCAGAGACCTGATTAGATCATTTTATATTTTGGTTCATATAAGAATTCAACGAAATTCTATCACAATTGTAAAATTTACGTCGCTCCTATTACAGATAGCTTATTGGGCTTAGCGGCATCTCAAAGCGCATGAAATGACGAGTGAAATGCACTATTAAACTTCTAGGGGTAGGGCAAACAGAGACCCGATTAGATCATTTTATATTATGGTTAATTTAAGAATTCAGCAAAATTCTATCACATTTGTTCAATTTACGTCGCTCCCATTTCAGATAGCGTACTGGGCTAGGCGGCATCTTAAAGCGGGTGGAATGGCGAGGAGAATACACTATTAAAATTCTATGGTAGGGCAAACAGAGACTCGATTAGATCATTTTACATTAATGTTAATAAAAGAATTCAGCGAAATTCTATCACATTTGTTCAACATACGTCGCTCCTATTTCAGATAGCGTATTGGGCTAAGCGGCACCTCAAAGCGCATGAAATGGCGAGTGAAATGCACTATTAGACTTCTATGGTAGGGCGAACAGAGACCCGATTGGATCATTTTACATTAAGGTTTATATAAGAATTCACGGAAATTCTATCACATTTGTTCAATTTACGTCGCTCCTATTTCAGATAGCCTACTGACCTAGGCGGCATCTTAAAGCGCATGGAAGGGCGAGTAAAATGCACTACTAAACTTCTATGATAGAGCAACCAGAGACCCGATTAGATCATTTTATATTTTGTTTAATATAAGATTTCAGGGAAATTCTATCACATTTGTTCAATTTACGTCGCTCCTATTTCAGATAGCGTATTGGGCTATGCGGCATCACAAAGCGCATGAAATGGCGAACAAAATGCACTGTTAAACTTCTAGGATAAGGCAAACAGAGACCCGATTAGATCATTTTATATTACGGTTAATATAAGAATTCAGCGTCATTCTATCACATTTGTTCAACTTACGTCGCTCCTATTTCAGATAGCGTACTGGGCTAGGCGGCATCTTAAAGCGCGTGGAATGGCGAGGAAAATGCACTATTAAACTTCTGGGGTAGGGCAATCAGAGACCCGATTAGATCATTTTATATTATGGTTAATTTAACAATTCTGCGAAATTCTATCACATTTGTTCAATTTACGTCGTTCCTATTTCAGATAGCATACTGGGCTGGGCGGCATCTTAAAGCGCGTGGAATGGCTAGTAAAACGCACTATTAAACTTCTTGGGTAGGGCGAACAAAGACCCGATTAGATCATTTTACATTAAGGTTAATATAAGAATTCAGGGAAATTCTATCACATTTGTTCAACATACGTCGCTCAGATTTCAGATAGTGTACTGGGCTAAGCGGCATCTTAAAGTGCGTGGAAGCGCGAGTAAAATGCACTGCTAAACTTCTATGATAGAGCAATCAGAGTCCCGTTTAGATCATTTTATATTTTGTTTAATATAAGATTTCAGGGAAATTCTATCACATTTGTTCAATTTACGTCGCTCCAATGTCAGATAGCGTATTGGGCTAAGCCGCATCTCAAAGCGCATGAAATGACGAGAGAAATGCCCTATTAAACATCTTGGGTGGGGCGAACAGAGAGCCGATTACATCATTTTATATTATTGTTAATTTAATAATTCGGCAAAATTCTATCACATTTGTTCAATTTACGTCGTTCCTATTTCAGATAGCATACTGGTCTGGGTGGCATCTTAAAGCGCGTGGAATGGCGAGTAAAGCGCACTATTAAACTTCTAGGGTAGGGCGAACAAAGACCCGATTAGATCATTTTACATTAAGGTTAATATAAGAACTCAGGGAAATTCTATCACATTTGTTCAACTTACGTCGCTCATATTTCAGATAGTGTACTGGGCTAGGCGGCATCTTAAAGTGGATGGAAGCGCGAGTAAAATGCACTACTAAACTTCTATGATAGGGCAATCAGAGTCCCGATTAGATCATTTTATATTTTGTTTACTATAAGATTTCAGGGAAATCCTATCACATTTGTTCAATTTACGTCGCTCCTATTTCAGATTGCGTATTGGACTAAGCGGCATCTCAAAGCGCATGAAATGGCGAGTAAGATGCACTATTAAACTTCTAGGCTAGGGCGAACAGAGACCAGATTAGATCATTTTATATTTTGGTTAATATAAGAATTCTGCGAAATTCTATCCCATTTGTTCAACTTACGTCGCTCCTATTTCAGATATCGTACTGGGCTAGGCGGCATCTTAAAGCGCGTGGAATGGCGAGTAGAATGCACTACTAAACTTCTATGATAGGGCAATCAGAGACCCGATTAGATCATTTTATATTTTGTTTAATATAAGATTTCAGGGAAATTGTATCACATTTGTTCAATTTACGTCGCTCCTATTTCAGATAGAGTATTGGGCTAAGCGGCCTCTCAAACCGCATGAAATGGCGAGTGAAATGCACTATTAGACTTCTATGGTAGGGCGAACAGAGACCCGATAGGATCATTTTACATTAAGGTTAATATAAGAATTCACGGAAATTCTATCACATTTGTTCAATTTACGTCGCTCCTATTTCAGATAGCGTATTGGGCTAAGCGGCCTCTCAAAGCGCATGAAATGGCGAGTGAAATGCACTATTAGACTTCTATGGTAGGGCGAACAGAGACCCGATAGGATCATTTCACATTTTGGTTAATAAAAGAATTCAGCGAAATTCTATCACATTTGTTCAATTTACGTCGCACCTATTCCAGATAGCGTATTCGGCTAAGCGGCATCTCAAAGCGCATGAAATGGCGAATAAAATGCACTATTAAACTTCTAGGCTAGGGCGAACAGAGACCCGATCAGTTCATTTCATATTATGGTTAATTTAAGAATTCAGCAAAATTCTATCACATTTGTTCAACTTACGTCGTTACTATTTCAGATAGCGTACTGGGCTCGGCGGCATCTTAAAGCGCGTGGAATGGCGACTGAAATGCACTATTAGACTTCTATGGTAGGGCGAACAGAGACCCGATTAGATCATTTTATATTATAGTTAATTTAAGAATTCAGCAAAATTCTATCACATTTGTTCAACTTACGTCGTTACTATTTCAGATAGCGTACTGGGCTCGGCGGCATCTTAAAGCGCGTGGAATGGCGACTGAAATGCACTATTAGACTTCTATGGTAGGGCGAACAGAGACCCGATTAGATCATTTTATATTACGG
This sequence comes from Macropis europaea, assembly GCA_916610135.2. Classification (NCBI taxonomy): domain Eukaryota; kingdom Metazoa; phylum Arthropoda; class Insecta; order Hymenoptera; family Melittidae; genus Macropis; species Macropis europaea. The sequence goes on from CAKAJE020001566.1 coordinate 164,246, forward strand.
TTAATATAAGAATTCAGCGAAATTCTATCACATTTGTTCAATTTACGTCGCTCCTATTTCAGACAGCGTATTGGGCTAAGCGGCATCTCAAAGCGCAAGACATGGCGAGTAAAATGCACTATTAAACTTCTAGGGTAGGGCAAACAGAGACCCCATTAGATCATTTTATATTATGGTTAATTTAAGAATTCAGCGAAATTCTATCACATTTGTTCAATTTACGTTGCTCCTATTTCAGATAGCGTACTGGGCTAGGCGGCATCTTAAAGCGCGTGGAAGGGCGAGCAAAATGCACTACTAAACTTCTATGATAGGGCAATTAGAGTCCCGTTTAGATCATTTTATATTTTGTTTAATATAAGATTTCAGGGAAATTCTATCACATTTGTTCAATTTACGTCGCTCCTATTTCAGATAGCTATTGGGCTAAGCGGCATCTCAAAGCGCATGAAGTGGCGAGTAAAATGCACTATTAAACTTCTAGGGTAGGGCGAACAAAGACCCGATTAGATTATTTTACATTAAGGTTAATATAAGAATTCAGCGAAATTCTATCACATTTGTTCAATTTACATCGCTCCTATTTCAGATAGCGACTTGCGCTAAGCGGCATCTCAAAGCGCACGAAATGGCGAGTAAAATGCACTATTAAACTTGTAGGGTAGGGCAAACAGAGACCACATTAGATCATTTTATATTATGGTTAATTTAAGAATTCAGCGAAATTCTCTCACATTTGTTCAATTTATGTCGCTGATATTTCAGATAGCGTATTGGGCTAAGCGGCATCTCAAAGCGCAAGAAATGGCAAGTAAAATGCACTATTAAACTTCTAGGGTAGGGCAAACAGAGACCCGATTAGGTCATTTCATATTATGGTTAATTTAAGAATTCAGAAAAATTCTATCACATTTGTACAATTTACGTCGCTCCTATTTCAGATAGCGTACTCGGATAGGCGGCATCTTAAAGCGCGAGGAATGGCGAGTAAAATGCACTATTAAACTTCTATGATAGGGCAATCAGAGACCCGATTAGATCATTTTATATTATGGTTAATTTAAGAATTCAGCGAAATTCTATCACATTCGTTCAATTTACATCGCTCCTATTTCAGATAGCGTATTGGGCTAAGCGGCATCTCAATGCGCATGATATGGCCAGTAAAATGCACTATTAAACTTCTAGGATAAGGCAAACGGAGACCCGATTAGACCATTTCATATTACGGTTAATATAAGAATTCAGCGTTATTCTATCACATTTGTTCAACTTACGTCGCTCCTATTTCAGATAGCGTACTGGGCTAGGCGGCATCTTAAAGCGCGTGGAATGACGAGCAAAATGCACTCTTAATCTTCTATGATAGGGCAATCAGAGACCCGATTAGATCATTTTATATTATGGTTAATTTAAGAATTCAGCGTAATTCTATCACATTTGTTCGACATACGTCGCTCCCATTTCAGATAGTGTACTGGGCTAGGCGGCATCTTAAAGCGCGTGGAAGGGCGAGCAAAATGCACTATTAAACTTCTATGATAGGGCAATCAGAGTCCCGTTTAGATCATTTTATATTTTGTTTAAAATAAGATTTCAGGGAAATTCTATCACATTTGTTCAATTTACGTCGCTCCTATTTCAGATAGCGTATTGGGCTAAGCGGCATCTCAAAGCGCATGAAATGACGAGTGAAATGCACTATTAAACTTCTAGGGTAGGGCAAACAGGGACCCGATTAGATCATTTTATATTATGGTTAATTTAAGAATTCAGCGAAATTCTATCACATTTGTTCAATTTACGTCGCTCCTATTTCAGATAGCGTATTGGGCTAAGCGGCATCTCAAAGCGCATGAAATGGCGTGTAAAATGCACGATTAAACTTCTAGGGTATGGCAAACAGAGACCCGATTAGATCATTTTATATTTTGGTTAATATAAGAATTCAGCGAAATTCTATCACATTTGTTCAATTTACGTTGCTCCTATTTCAGACAGCTTATTGGGCTTAGCGGCATCTCAAATCGCATGAAATGGCGAACAAAATGCACTATTAAACTTCTAGGCTAGGGTGAACAGAGACCAGATTAGATCATTTTATATTTTGGTTAATATAAGAATTCTGCGAAATTCTATCACATTTGTTCAAGTTACGTCGCTCCTATTTCAGATAGCGTACTGGGCTAGGCGGCATCTTAAAGCGCGTGGAATGGCGAGTAAAATGCACTATTAAACTTCTATGATATGGCAATCAGAGACCTGATTAGATCATTTTATATTTTGGTTCATATAAGAATTCAACGAAATTCTATCACAATTGTAAAATTTACGTCGCTCCTATTACAGATAGCTTATTGGGCTTAGCGGCATCTCAAAGCGCATGAAATGACGAGTGAAATGCACTATTAAACTTCTAGGGTAGGGCAAACAGAGACCCGATTAGATCATTTTATATTATGGTTAATTTAAGAATTCAGCAAAATTCTATCACATTTGTTCAATTTACGTCGCTCCCATTTCAGATAGCGTACTGGGCTAGGCGGCATCTTAAAGCGGGTGGAATGGCGAGGAGAATACACTATTAAAATTCTATGGTAGGGCAAACAGAGACTCGATTAGATCATTTTACATTAATGTTAATAAAAGAATTCAGCGAAATTCTATCACATTTGTTCAACATACGTCGCTCCTATTTCAGATAGCGTATTGGGCTAAGCGGCACCTCAAAGCGCATGAAATGGCGAACAAAATGCACTGTTAAACTTCTAGGTTAAGGCAAACAGAGACCCGATTAGATCATTTTATATTACGGTTAATATAAGAATTCAGCGTCATTCTATCACATTTGTTCAACTTACGTCGCTCCTATTTCAGATAGCGTACTGGGCTAGGCGGCATCTTAAAGCGCGTGGAATGGCGAGGAAAATGCACTATTAAACTTCTGGGGTAGGGCAATCAGAGACCCGATTAGATCATTTTATATTATGGTTAATTTAACAATTCTGCGAAATTCTATCACATTTGTTCAATTTACGTCGTTCCTATTTCAGATAGCATACTGGGCTGGGCGGCATCTTAAAGCGCGTGGAATGGCTAGTAAAACGCACTATTAAACTTCTTGGGTAGGGCGAACAAAGACCCGATTAGATCATTTTACATTAAGGTTAATATAAGAATTCAGGGAAATTCTATCACATTTGTTCAACATACGTCGCTCAGATTTCAGATAGTGTACTGGGCTAAGCGGCATCTTAAAGTGCGTGGAAGCGCGAGTAAAATGCACTACTAAACTTCTATGATAGAGCAATCAGAGTCCCGTTTAGATCATTTTATATTTTGTTTAATATAAGATTTCAGGGAAATTCTATCACATTTGTTCAATTTACGTCGCTCCTATTTCAGATAGCGTATTGGGCTAAGCGGCCTCTCAAAGCGCATGAAATGGCGAGTGAAATGCACTATTAGACTTCTATGGTAGGGCGAACAGAGACCCGATAGGATCATTTCACATTTTGGTTAATAAAAGAATTCAGCGAAATTCTATCACATTTGTTCAATTTACGTCGCACCTATTCCAGATAGCGTATTCGGCTAAGCGGCATCTCAAAGCGCATGAAATGGCGAATAAAATGCACTATTAAACTTCTAGGCTAGGGCGAACAGAGACCCGATCAGTTCATTTCATATTATGGTTAATTTAAGAATTCAGCAAAATTCTATCACATTTGTTCAACTTACGTCGTTACTATTTCAGATAGCGTACTGGGCTCGGCGGCATCTTAAAGCGCGTGGAATGGCGACTGAAATGCACTATTAGACTTCTATGGTAGGGCGAACAGAGACCCGATTAGATCATTTTATATTATAGTTAATTTAAGAATTCAGCAAAATTCAATCACATTTGTTCAACTTACGTCGTTACTATTTCAGATAGCGTACTGGGCTCGGCGGCATCTTAAAGCGCGTGGAATGGCGACTGAAATGCACTATTAGACTTCTATGGTAGGGCGAACAGAGACCCGATTAGATCATTTTATATTATGGTTAATTTAAGAATTCAGCGAAATTCTATCACATTTGTTCAATTTACGTCGCTCCTATTTCAGATAGCATACTGGGCTAGGCGGCATCTTAAAGCGCGTGGAATGGCGAGTAAAATGCACTACTAAACTTCTACGATAGGGCAATCAGAGACCCGATTAGATCATTTTATATTTTGGTTAATATAAGAATTCAGCGAAATTCTATCACATTTGTTCAATTTACGTCGCTCCTATTTCAGACAGCTTATAGGGCTTAGCGGCATCTCAGAGCTCATGAAATGGCGAGTGAAATGCACTATTAAACTTCTAGGCTAGGGCGAACAGAGACCCGATTAGATCATTTTACATTTTGGTTAATAAAAGAATTCAGCAAAATTCTATCACATTTGTTCAATTTACGTCGCTCCTATTTCAGATAGCATATTGGGCTAAGCGGCATCTCAAAGCGCATGAAATGCACTATTAAAATTCTATGATAGGGCAATCAGAGACCCGATTAGATCATTTTATATTATGGTTAATTTAAGAATTCAGCCAAATTCCATCACATTTGTTCAATTTACGTCGCTCCTATTTCGGATAGCGTACTGGGCTAGGCGGCATCTAAAAGCGCATGAAATGGCGAGTATAATGCACTATTAAACTTCTAGGATAACGCAAACAGAGACCCGATTAGATCATTTTATATTATGGTTAATTTAAGAATTCAGCGAAATTCTATCACATTTGTTCAATTTACGTCGCTCCTATTTCAGATAGCATACTGGGCTAGGCGGCATCTTAAAGCGCGTGGAGTGGCGAGTAAAACGCGCTATTAAACTTCTAGGATAAGACAAACAGAGACCCGATTAGATCATTTTATATTACGCTTAATATGAGAATGCAGCATAATTCTATCACATTCGTTCAACTTACGTCGCTCCTATTTCAGATAGCGTACTGGGATAGGCGGCATCTCAAAGCGCATGAAATGGCGAGTGAAATGCACTATTAGACTTCTATGGTAGGGCAATCAGAGACCCGATTAGATCATTTTATATTATGGTTAATTTAAGAATTCAGCAAAATTCCATCACATTTGTTCAATTTACGTCGCTCCTATTTCAGATAGCATACTGCGCAAGGCGGCTTCTTAAAGCGCGTGGAATGGCGAGTAAAACGCGCTATTAAACTTCTAGGATAAGGCAAACAGAGACCCGATTAGATCATTTTACATTAAGGTTGATATAAGAATTCACGGAAATTCTATCACATTTGTTCAATTTACGTCGCTCCTATTTCAGATAGCGAACTCGGCTAAGCGGCATCTCAAAGCGCATGAAATGGCGAATAAAATGCACTATTAAACTTCTAGGCTATGGCGATCAGAGCCCCGATCAGATCATTTTACATTATGGTTAATAAAAGAATTCAGCGAAATTCTATCACATTTGTTCAACTTACGTCGCTGCTATTTCAGATAGCGTACTGGGCTAGGCGGCATCTTAAAGCGCGTGGAATGGCAAGTAAAATGCACTATTAAACTTCTATGATAGGGCAATCAGAGACCCGATTAGATCATTTTATATTTTGGTTAATATAAGAATTCAGCGAAATTCTATCACATTTGTTCAATTTACGTCGCACCTATTTCAGATAGCGAACTCGGCTAAGCGGCATCTCACAGCGCATGAAGTGGCGAATAAAATGCACTATTAAACTTGTAGGCTAGGGCGAACAGAGACCCTATCAGATCATTTTACATTATGGTTAATAAAAGAATTCAGCGAAATTCCATCACATTTGTTCAATTTACGTCGCTCCTATTTCAGATAGCATATTGGGCTAAGCGGCATCTCAAAGCGCATGAAATGACGAGTGAAATGCACTATTAAAATTCTATGATAGGGCAATCAGAGACCCGATTAGATCATTTTATATTATGGTTAATTTAAGAATTCAGCAAAATTCTATCACATTTGTTCAATTTACGTCGCTCCTATTTCAGATAGCGTACTGGGCTTGGCGGCAGCTTAAAGCGCATGAAATGACGAGTGAAATGCACTATTAAAATTCTATGATAGGGCAATCAGAGACCCGATTAGATCATTTTATATTATGGTTAATTTAAGAATTCAGCAATATTCCATCACATTTGTTCAATTTACGTCGCTCCTATTTCAGATAGCGTACTGGGCTAGGCGGCATCTAAAAGCGCATGAAATGGCGAGTAAAACGCGCTATTAAACTTCTAGGATAAGACAAACAGAGACCCGATTAGATCATTTTATATTACGCTTAATATGAGAATGCAGCGTAATTCTATCACATTTGTTCAACTTACGTCGCTCCTATTTCAGATAGCGTACTGGGATAGGCGGCATCTCAAAGCGCATGAAATGGCGAGTGAAATGCACTATTAGACTTCTATGGTAGGGCGAACAGAGACCCGATTAGATCATTTTACATTAAGGTTGATATAAGAATTCACGGAAATTCTATCACATTTGTTCAAGTTACGTCGCTCCTGTTTCAGATAGCGTACTGGGCTAGGCGGCATCTAAAGGCGTATGAAATGGCGAGTATAATGCACTATTAAACTTCTAGGCTAGGGCGAACTGAGACCCGATTAGATCATTTTACATTTTGGTTAATAAAAGAATTCAGCGAAATTCCATCACATTTGTTCAATTTACGTCGCTCCTATTTCAGATAGCATATTGGGCTAAGCGGCATCTCAAAGCGCATGAAATGACGAGTGAAATGCACTATTAAAATTCTATGATAGGGCAATCAGAGACCCGATTAGATCATTTTATATTATGGTTAATTTAAGAATTCAGCAAAATTCTATCACATTTGTTCAATTTACGTCGCTCCTATTTCAGATAGCGTACTGGGCTTGGCGGCATCTTAAAGCGCATGAAATGACGAGTGAAACGCACTATTAAACTTCTATGATAGGGCAATCAGAGACCCGATTTGATCATTTTATATTTTGTTTAATATAAGATTTCAGGGAAATTTTATCACATTTGTTCAATTTACGTCGCTCCTATTACAGATAGCTTATTGGGCTTAGCGGCATCACAAAGCGCATGAAATGACGAGTGAAATGCACTATTAAACTTCGATGATAGGGCAATCAGAGACCCGATTAGATCATTTTATATTTTGTTTAATATAAGATTTCAGGGAAATTTTATCACGTTTGTACAATTTACGTCGCTCCTATTTCAGATAGCGAACTCGGCTAAGCGGCATCTCAAAGCGCATGAAATGGCGAATAAAATGCACTATTAAACTTCTAGGCTATGCCGATCAGAGCCCCGATCAGATCATTTTACATTATGGTTTATAAAAGAATTCAGCGAAATTCTATCACATTTGTTCAACTTACGTCGCTGCTATTTCAGATAGCGTACTGGGCTAGGCGGCATCTTAAAGCGCGTGGAATGGCAAGTAAAATGCACTATTAAACTTCTGTGATAGGGCAATCAGAGACCCGATTAGATCATTTTATATTTTGGTTAATATAAGAATTCAGCGAAATTCTATCACATTTGTTCAATTTACGTCGCTCCTATTTCAGATAGCGAACTCGGCTAAGCGGCATCTCAAAGCGCATGAAGTGGCGAATAAAATGCACTATTAAACTTGTAGGCTAGGGCGAACAGAGACCCTATCAGATCATTTTACATTATGGTTAATAAAAGAATTCAGCGAAATTCTATCACATTTGCTCAACTTCTGTCATTCCTATTTCAGATAGCGTATTGGGCTAAGCGGCATCTCAAAGCGCATGAAATGGCGAGTAAAATGCACTATTAAACTTCTAGGGTAGGTGAAACAGAGTCCCGATTAGATCATTTTATATTTTGTTTAATATAAGATTTCAGGGAAATTTTATCACATTTGTTCAATTTACGTCGCTCCTATTTCAGATAGCGAACTCGGCTAAGCGGCATCTCAAAGCGCATGAAATGGCGAGTAAAATGCACTATTAAACTTCTAGGGTAGGTGAAACAGAGTCCCGATTAGATCATTTTATATTTTGTTTAATATAAGATTTCACGGAAATTCTATCACATTTGTTCAATTTACGTCGCTCCTATTTCAGATAGCGTATTGGGCTAAGCGGCCTCTCAAAGCGCATGAAATGGCGAGTGAAATGCACTATTAGACTTCTATGGTAGGGCGAACAGAGACCCGATAGGATCATTTCACATTTTGGTTAATAAAAGAATTCAGCGAAATTCTATCACATTTGTTCAATTTACGTCGCACCTATTCCAGATAGCGTATTCGGCTAAGCGGCATCTCAAAGCGCATGAAATGGCGAATAAAATGCACTATTAAACTTCTAGGCTAGGGCGAACAGAGACCCGATCAGTTCATTTCATATTATGGTTAATTTAAGAATTCAGCAAAATTCTATCACATTTGTTCAACTTACGTCGTTACTATTTCAGATAGCGTACTGGGCTCGGCGGCATCTTAAAGCGCGTGGAATGGCGACTGAAATGCACTATTAGACTTCTATGGTAGGGCGAACAGAGACCCGATTAGATCATTTTATATTATAGTTAATTTAAGAATTCAGCAAAATTCTATCACATTTGTTCAACTTACGTCGTTACTATTTCAGATAGCGTACTGGGCTCGGCGGCATCTTAAAGCGCGTGGAATGGCGACTGAAATGCACTATTAGACTTCTATGGTAGGGCGAACAGAGACCCGATTAGATCATTTTATATTATGGTTAATTTAAGAATTCAGCAAAATTCTATCATATTTGTTCAACTTGCGTCGCTCCTATTTCAGATAGCGTATTGGGCTAAGCGGCATCTGAAAGCGCATGAAATGGCGAGTGAAATGCACTATTAAACTTCTAGGGTAGGGCAAACAGAGACCCGATTAGATCATTTTATATTATGGTTAATTTAAGAATTCAGCAAAATTCTATCACATTTGTTCAACATACGTCGCTCCTATTTCAGATAGCGTATTGGGCTAAGCGGCATCTCAAAGCGCATGAAATGACGAGTGAAATGCACTATTAAAATTCTATGATGGGGCAATCAGAGACCCGATTAGATCATTTTATATTATGGTTAATTTAAGAATTCAGCAAAATTCCATCACATTTGTTCAATTTACGTCGCTCCTATTTCAGATAGCATATTGGGCTAAGCGGCATCTCAAAGCGCATGAAATGACGAGTGAAATGCACTATTAAAATTCTATGATAGGGCAATCAGAGACCCGATTAGATCATTTTATATTATGGTTAATTTAAGAATTCAGCAAAATTCCATCACATTTGTTCAATTTACGTCGCTCCTATTTCAGATAGCGTACCGGGCTAGGCGGCATCTAAAAGCGCATGAAATGGCGAGTAAAACGCGCTATTAAACTTCTACGATAAGGCAAACAGAGACCCGATTAGATCATTTTATATTACGCTTAATATGAGAATGCAGCGTAATTCTATCACATTTGTTCAACTTACGTCGCTCCTATTTCAGATAGCGTACTGGGATAGGCGGCATCTCAAAGCGCATGAAATGGCGAGTGAAATGCACTATTAGACTTCTATGGTAGGGCGAACAGAGACCCGATTAGATCATTTTACATTAAGGTTGATATAAGAATTCACGGAAATTCTATCACATTTATTCAATTTACGTCGCTCCTGTTTCAGATAGCGTACTGGGCTAGGCGGCATCTAAAAGCGCATGAAATGGCGAGTATAATGCACTATTAAACTTCTAGGATAACGCAAACAGAGACCCGATTAGATCATTTTATATTATGGTTAATTTAAGAATTCAGCGAAATTCTATCACATTTGTTCAATTTACGTCGCTCCTACTTCAGATAGCATACTGCACAAGGCGGCTTCTTAAAGCGCGTGGAATGGCGAGTAAAACGCGCTATTAAACTTCTAGGATAAGGCAAACAGAGACCCGATTAGATCATTTTATATTACGGTTAATATAAGAATTCAGCGAAATTCTATCACATTTGTTCAATTTACGTCGCTCCTATTTCAGACAGCGTATTGGGCTAAGCGGCATCTCAAAGCGCATGAAATGGCGAGTAAAATGCACTATTAAACTTCTAGGGTAGGGCAAACAGAGAACCCATTAGATCATTTTATATTATGGTTAATTTAAGAATTCAGCGAAATTCTATCACATTTGTTCAATTTACGTTGCTCCTATTTCAGATAGCGTACTGGGCTAGGCGGCATCTTAAAGCGCGTGGAAGGGCGAGCAAAATGCACTACTAAACTTCTATGATAGGGCAATCAGAGTCCCGTTTAGATCATTTTATATTTTGTTTAATATAAGATTTCAGGGAAATTCTATCACATTTGTTCAATTTACGTCGCTCCTATTTCAGATAGCTATTGGGCTAAGCGGCATCTCAAAGCGCATGAAGTGGCGAGTAAAATGCACTATTAAACTTCTAGGGTAGGGCGAACAAAGACCCGATTAGATTATTTTACATTAAGGTTAATATAAGAATTCAGCGAAATTCTATCACATTTGTTCAATTTACATCGCTCCTATTTCAGATAGCGACTTGTGCTAAGCGGCATCTCAAAGCGCACGAAATGGCGAGTAAAATGCACTATTAAACTTCTAGGGTAGGGCAAACAGAGACCACATTAGATCATTTTATATTATGGTTAATTTAAGAATTCAGCGAAATTCTCTCACATTTGTTCAATTTATGTCGCTGATATTTCAGATAGCGTATTGGGCTAAGCGGCATCTCAAAGCGCAAGAAATGGCGAGTAAAATGCACTATTAAACTTCTAGGGTAGGGCAAACAGAGACCCGATTAGGTCATTTCATATTATGGTTAATTTAAGAATTCAGAAAAATTCTATCACATTTGTACAATTTACGTCGCTCCTATTTCAGATAGCGTACTCGGATAGGCGGCATCTTAAAGCGCGAGGAATGGCGAGTAAAATGCACTATTAAACTTCTATGATAGGGCAATCAGAGACCCGATTAGATCATTTTATATTTTGGTTAATATAAGAATTCAGCGAAATTCTATCACATTTGTTTAATTTACGTCGCTCCTATTTCAGATAGCGTATTGGGATAAGCGGCATCTCAAAGCGCATGAAATGCCGAGTAAAATGCGCTATTAAACTTCTAGGGTAGGGCAATCAGAGACCCGATTAGATCATTTTATATTATGGTTAATTTAAGAATTCAGCAAAATTCTATCACATTTGTTCAATTTACGTCGTTCCTATTTCAGATAGCATACTGGGCTAGGCGGCAACTTAACGCGCGCGGAATGGCGAGTAAAATGCACTATTAAACTTCTATGATAGGGCAATCAGAGACCCGATTAGATCATTTTATATTATGGTTAATTTAAGAATTCAGCGAAATTCTATCACATTCGTTCAATTTACATCGCTCCTATTTCAGATAGCGTATTGGGCTAAGCGGCATCTCAATGCGCATGATATGGCCAGTAAAATGCACTATTAAACTTCTAGGATAAGGCAAACGGAGACCCGATTAGACCATTTCATATTACGGTTAATATAAGAATTCAGCGTTATTCTATCACATTTGTTCAACTTACGTCGCTCCTATTTCAGATAGCGTACTGGGCTAGGCGGCATCTTAAAGCGCGTGGAATGACGAGCAAAATGCACTCTTAATCTTCTATGATAGGGCAATCAGAGACCCGATTAGATCATTTTATATTATGGTTAATTTAAGAATTCAGCGTAATTCTATCACATTTGTTCGACATACGTCGCTCCCATTTCAGATAGTGTACTGGGCTAGGCGGCATCTTAAAGCGCGTGGAAGGGCGAGCAAAATGCACTATTAAACTTCTATGATAGGGCAATCAGAGTCCCGTTTAGATCATTTTATATTTTGTTTAAAATAAGATTTCAGGGAAATTCTATCACATTTGTTCAATTTACGTCGCTCCTATTTCAGATAGCGTATTGGGCTAAGCGGCATCTCAAAGCGCATGAAATGACGAGTGAAATGCACTATTAAATTTCTAGGGTAGGGCAAACAGGGACCCGATTAGATCATTTTATATTATGGTTAATTTAAGAATTCAGCGAAATTCTATCACATTTGTTCAATTTACGTCGCTCCTATTTCAGATAGCGTATTGGGCTAAGCGGCATCTCAAAGCGCATGAAATGGCGTGTAAAATGCACGATTAAACTTCTAGGGTATGGCAAACAGAGACCCGATTAGATCATTTTATATTTTGGTTAATATAAGAATTCTGCGAAATTCTATCACATTTGTTCAAGTTACGTCGCTCCTATTTCAGATAGCGTACTGGGCTAGGCGGCATCTTAAAGCGCGTGGAATGGCGAGTAAAATGCACTATTAAACTTCTATGATATGGCAATCAGAGACCCGATTAGATCATTTTATATTTTGGTTCATATAAGAATTCAACGAAATTCTATCACAATTGTAAAATTTACGTCGCTCCTATTACAGATAGCTTATTGGGCTTAGCGGCATCTCAAAGCGCATGAAATGACGAGTGAAATGCACTATTAAACTTCTAGGGTAGGGCAAACAGAGACCCGATTAGATCATTTTATATTATGGTTAATTTAAGAATTCAGCAAAATTCTATCACATTTGTTCAATTTACGTCGCTCCCATTTCAGATAGCGTACTGGGCTAGGCGGCATCTTAAAGCGGGTGGAATGGCGAGGAGAATACACTATTAAAATTCTATGGTAGGGCAAACAGAGACTCGATTAGATCATTTTACATTAATGTTAATAAAAGAATTCAGCGAAATTCTATCACATTTGTTCAACATACGTCGCTCCTATTTCAGATAGCGTATTGGGCTAAGCGGCACCTCAAAGCGCATGAAATGGCGAACAAAATGCACTGTTAAACTTCTAGGTTAAGGCAAACAGAGACCCGATTAGATCATTTTATATTACGGTTAATATAAGAATTCAGCGTCATTCTATCACATTTGTTCAACTTACGTCGCTCCTATTTCAGATAGCGTACTGGGCTAGGCGGCATCTTAAAGCGCGTGGAATGGCGAGGAAAATGCACTATTAAACTTCTGGGGTAGGGCAATCAGAGACCCGATTAGATCATTTTATATTATGGTTAATTTAACAATTCTGCGAAATTCTATCACATTTGTTCAATTTACGTCGTTCCTATTTCAGATAGCATACTGGGCTGGGCGGCATCTTAAAGCGCGTGGAATGGCTAGTAAAACGCACTATTAAACTTCTTGGGTAGGGCGAACAAAGACCCGATTAGATCATTTTACATTAAGGTTAATATAAGAATTCAGGGAAATTCTATCACATTTGTTCAACATACGTCGCTCAGATTTCAGATAGTGTACTGGGCTAAGCGGCATCTTAAAGTGCGTGGAAGCGCGAGTAAAATGCACTACTAAACTTCTATGATAGAGCAATCAGAGTCCCGTTTAGATCATTTTATATTTTGTTTAATATAAGATTTCAGGGAAATTCTATCACATTTGTTCAATTTACGTCGCTCCTATTTCAGATAGCGTATTGGGCTAAGCGGCCTCTCAAAGCGCATGAAATGGCGAGTGAAATGCACTATTAGACTTCTATGGTAGGGCGAACAGAGACCCGATAGGATCATTTCACATTTTGGTTAATAAAAGAATTCAGCGAAATTCTATCACATTTGTTCAATTTACGTCGCACCTATTCCAGATAGCGTATTCGGCTAAGCGGCATCTCAAAGCGCATGAAATGGCGAATAAAATGCACTATTAAACTTCTAGGCTAGGGCGAACAGAGACCCGATCAGTTCATTTCATATTATGGTTAATTTAAGAATTCAGCAAAATTCTATCACATTTGTTCAACTTACGTCGTTACTATTTCAGATAGCGTACTGGGCTCGGCGGCATCTTAAAGCGCGTGGAATGGCGACTGAAATGCACTATTAGACTTCTATGGTAGGGCGAACAGAGACCCGATTAGATCATTTTATATTATAGTTAATTTAAGAATTCAGCAAAATTCAATCACATTTGTTCAACTTACGTCGTTACTATTTCAGATAGCGTACTGGGCTCGGCGGCATCTTAAAGCGCGTGGAATGGCGACTGAAATGCACTATTAGACTTCTATGGTAGGGCGAACAGAGACCCGATTAGATCATTTTATATTATGGTTAATTTAAGAATTCAGCGAAATTCTATCACATTTGTTCAATTTACGTCGCTCCTATTTCAGATAGCATACTGGGCTAGGCGGCATCTTAAAGCGCGTGGAATGGCGAGTAAAATGCACTACTAAACTTCTACGATAGGGCAATCAGAGACCCGATTAGATCATTTTATATTTTGGTTAATATAAGAATTCAGCGAAATTCTATCACATTTGTTCAATTTACGTCGCTCCTATTTCAGACAGCTTATAGGGCTTAGCGGCATCTCAGAGCTCATGAAATGGCGAGTGAAATGCACTATTAAACTTCTAGGCTAGGGCGAACAGAGACCCGATTAGATCATTTTACATTTTGGTTAATAAAAGAATTCAGCAAAATTCTATCACATTTGTTCAATTTACGTCGCTCCTATTTCAGATAGCATATTGGGCTAAGCGGCATCTCAAAGCGCATGAAATGCACTATTAAAATTCTATGATAGGGCAATCAGAGACCCGATTAGATCATTTTATATTATGGTTAATTTAAGAATTCAGCCAAATTCCATCACATTTGTTCAATTTACGTCGCTCCTATTTCGGATAGCGTACTGGGCTAGGCGGCATCTAAAAGCGCATGAAATGGCGAGTATAATGCACTATTAAACTTCTAGGATAACGCAAACAGAGACCCGATTAGATCATTTTATATTATGGTTAATTTAAGAATTCAGCGAAATTCTATCACATTTGTTCAATTTACGTCGCTCCTATTTCAGATAGCATACTGGGCTAGGCGGCATCTTAAAGCGCGTGGAGTGGCGAGTAAAACGCGCTATTAAACTTCTAGGATAAGACAAACAGAGACCCGATTAGATCATTTTATATTACGCTTAATATGAGAATGCAGCATAATTCTATCACATTCGTTCAACTTACGTCGCTCCTATTTCAGATAGCGTACTGGGATAGGCGGCATCTCAAAGCGCATGAAATGGCGAGTGAAATGCACTATTAGACTTCTATGGTAGGGCAATCAGAGACCCGATTAGATCATTTTATATTATGGTTAATTTAAGAATTCAGCAAAATTCCATCACATTTGTTCAATTTACGTCGCTCCTATTTCAGATAGCATACTGCGCAAGGCGGCTTCTTAAAGCGCGTGGAATGGCGAGTAAAACGCGCTATTAAACTTCTAGGATAAGGCAAACAGAGACCCGATTAGATCATTTTACATTAAGGTTGATATAAGAATTCACGGAAATTCTATGACATTTGTTCAATTTACGTCGCTCCTATTTCAGATAGCGAACTCGGCTAAGCGGCATCTCAAAGCGCATGAAATGGCGAATAAAATGCACTATTAAACTTCTAGGCTATGGCGATCAGAGCCCCGATCAGATCATTTTACATTATGGTTAATAAAAGAATTCAGCGAAATTCTATCACATTTGTTCAACTTACGTCGCTGCTATTTCAGATAGCGTACTGGGCTAGGCGGCATCTTAAAGCGCGTGGAATGGCAAGTAAAATGCACTATTAAACTTCTATGATAGGGCAATCAGAGACCCGATTAGATCATTTTATATTTTGGTTAATATAAGAATTCAGCGAAATTCTATCACATTTGTTCAATTTACGTCGCACCTATTTCAGATAGCGAACTCGGCTAAGCGGCATCTCACAGCGCATGAAGTGGCGAATAAAATGCACTATTAAACTTGTAGGCTAGGGCGAACAGAGACCCTATCAGATCATTTTACATTATGGTTAATAAAAGAATTCAGCGAAATTCTATCACATTTGTTCAATTTACGTCGCTCCTATTTCAGATAGCATATTGGGCTAAGCGGCATCTCAAAGCGCATGAAATGACGAGTGAAATGCACTATTAAAATTCTATGATAGGGCAATCAGAGACCCGATTAGATCATTTTATATTATGGTTAATTTAAGAATTCAGCAAAATTCTATCACATTTGTTCAATTTACGTCGCTCCTATTTCAGATAGCGTACTGGGCTAGGCGGCATCTTAAAGCGCATGAAATGACGAGTGAAATGCACTATTAAAATTCTATGATAGGGCAATCAGAGACCCGATTAGATCATTTTATATTATGGTTAATTTAAGAATTCAGCAATATTCCATCACATTTGTTCAATTTACGTCGCTCCTATTTCAGATAGCGTACTGGGCTAGGCGGCATCTAAAAGCGCATGAAATGGCGAGTAAAACGCGCTATTAAACTTCTAGGATAAGACAAACAGAGACCCGATTAGATCATTTTATATTACGCTTAATATGAGAATGCAGCGTAATTCTATCACATTTGTTCAACTTACGTCGCTCCTATTTCAGATAGCGTACTGGGATAGGCGGCATCTCAAAGCGCATGAAATGGCGAGTGAAATGCACTATTAGACTTCTATGGTAGGGCGAACAGAGACCCGATTAGATCATTTTACATTATGGTTGATATAAGAATTCACGGAAATTCTATCACATTTGTTCAAGTTACGTCGCTCCTGTTTCAGATAGCGTACTGGGCTAGGCGGCATCTAAAGGCGTATGAAATGGCGAGTATAATGCACTATTAAACTTCTAGGCTAGGGCGAACTGAGACCCGATTAGATCATTTTACATTTTGGTTAATAAAAGAATTCAGCGAAATTCCATCACATTTGTTCAATTTACGTCGCTCCTATTTCAGATAGCATATTGGGCTAAGCGGCATCTCAAAGCGCATGAAATGACGAGTGAAATGCACTATTAAAATTCTATGATAGGGCAATCAGAGACCCGATTAGATCATTTTATATTATGGTTAATTTAAGAATTCAGCAAAATTCTATCACATTTGTTCAATTTACGTCGCTCCTATTTCAGATAGCGTACTGGGCTTGGCGGCATCTTAAAGCGCATGAAATGACGAGTGAAACGCACTATTAAACTTCTATGATAGGGCAATCAGAGACCCGATTAGATCATTTTATATTTTGTTTAATATAAGATTTCAGGGAAATTTTATCACATTTGTTCAATTTACGTCGCTCCTATTACAGATAGCTTATTGGGCTTAGCGGCATCACAAAGCGCATGAAATGACGAGTGAAATGCACTATTAAACTTCGATGATAGGGCAATCAGAGACCCGATTAGATCATTTTATATTTTGTTTAATATAAGATTTCAGGGAAATTTTATCACGTTTGTACAATTTACGTCGCTCCTATTTCAGATAGCGAACTCGGCTAAGCGGCATCTCAAAGCGCATGAAATGGCGAATAAAATGCACTATTAAACTTCTAGGCTATGCCGATCAGAGCCCCGATCAGATCATTTTACATTATGGTTTATAAAAGAATTCAGCGAAATTCTATCACATTTGTTCAACTTACGTCGCTGCTATTTCAGATAGCGTACTGGGCTAGGCGGCATCTTAAAGCGCGTGGAATGGCAAGTAAAATGCACTATTAAACTTCTGTGATAGGGCAATCAGAGACCCGATTAGATCATTTTATATTTTGGTTAATATAAGAATTCAGCGAAATTCTATCACATTTGTTCAATTTACGTCGCTCCTATTTCAGATAGCGAACTCGGCTAAGCGGCATCTCAAAGCGCATGAAGTGGCGAATAAAATGCACTATTAAACTTGTAGGCTAGGGCGAACAGAGACCCTATCAGATCATTTTACATTATGGTTAATAAAAGAATTCAGCGAAATTCTATCACATTTGCTCAACTTCTGTCATTCCTATTTCAGATAGCGTATTGGGCTAAGCGGCATCTCAAAGCGCATGAAATGGCGAGTAAAATGCACTATTAAACTTCTAGGGTAGGTGAAACAGAGTCCCGATTAGATCATTTTATATTTTGTTTAATATAAGATTTCAGGGAAATTTTATCACATTTGTTCAATTTACGTCGCTCCTATTTCAGATAGCGAACTCGGCTAAGCGGCATCTCAAAGCGCATGAAATGGCGAATAAAATGCACTATTAAACTTCTAGGCTATGGCGATCAGAGCCCCGATCAGATCATTTTACATTATGGTTAATAAAAGAACTCAGCGAAATTCTATCACATTTGTTCATCTTACGTCGCTGCTATTTCAGGTAGCGTACTGGGCTAGGCGGCATCTTAAAGCGCGTGGAATGGCAAGTAAAATGCACTATTAAACTTCTATGATAGGGCAATCAGAGACCCGATTAGATCATTTTATATTTTGGTTAATATAAGAATTCAGCGAAATTCTATCACATTTGATCAATTTACGTCGCTCCTATTTCAGATAGCTTATTGGGCTTAGTGGCATCTCAAAGCGCATGAAGTGGCGAATAAAATGCACTATTAAACTTGTAGGCTAGTGCGAACAGAGACACGATCAGATCATTTTACATTATGGTTAATAAAAAAATTCAGCGAAATTCTATCACATTTGTTCAACTTCTGTCGCTCCTATTTCAGATAGCGTATTGGGCTAAGCGGCATCTCAAAGCGCATGAAATGGCGAGTAAAATGCACTATTAACCTTCTAGGGTAGGTCAGACAGAGTCCCGATGAGATCATTTTATATTATGGTTAATTTAAGAATTCAGCGAAATTCTATCACATTTGTTCAATTTACGTCGCTCCTATTTCAGATAGCATACTGAGCTAGGCGGCATCTTAAAGCGCGTGGAATGGCGAGTAAAATGCACTACGAAACTTCTACGATAGGGCAATCAGAGACCCGATTAGATCATTTTATATTTTGGTTAATATAAGAATTCAGCGAAATTCTATCACATTTGTTCAATTTACGTCGCTCCTATTTCAGATAGCTTATTGGGCTTAGCGGCATCTCAAAGCGCATGAAATGGCGAGTGAAATGCACTATTAAACTTCTAGGCTAGGGCGAACAGAGACCCGATTAGATCATTTTACATTTTGGTTAATAAAAGAATTCAGCGAAATTCTATCACATTTGTTCAATTTACGTCGCTCCTATTTCAGATAGCATATTGGGCTAAGCGGCATCTCAAAGCGCATGAAATGACGAGTGAAATGCACTATTAAGCTTCTAGGGTGGGGCGAACAGAGACCCGATTAGATCATTTTACAATAAGGTAAATATAAGAATTCACGGAAATTCTATCACATTTGTTCAATTTACGTCGCTCCTATTTCAGATAGCGTACTGGGCTAGGCGGCATCTTAAAGCGCATGAAATGACGAGTGAAATGCACTATTAAACTTCTATGATAGGGCAATCAGAGACCCGATTAGATCATTTTATATTTTGTTTAATATAAGATTTCGGGGAAATTTTATCACATTTGTTCAATTTACGTCGCTCCCATTTCAGATAGCGTATTGGGCTAAGCGGCATCTCAAAGCGCATGAAATGATGAGTAAAATGCACTATTAACCTTCTAGGGTAGGTCAGACAGAGTCCCGATGAGATCATTTTATATTATGGTTAACATAAGAATTCAGGGAAATTCTATCACATTTGTTCAATTTACGTCGCTCCTATTTCAGATAGCGTACTGGGCTAGGCGGCATCTTAAAACGCGTGGAATGTCAAGTAAACTGCCCTATTAAATTTCTATGATAGGGCAATCAGAGACCCGATTAGATCATTTTATATTTTGGTTAACATAAGAATTCAGCGAAATTTTATCACATTTGTTCAATTTACGTCGCTCCTATTACAGATAGCTTATTGGGCTTAGCGGCATCACAAAGCGCATGAAATGACGAGTGAAATGCACTATTAAACTTCTATGATAGGGCAATCAGAGACCCGATTAGATCATTTTATATTTTGTTTAATATAAGATTTCAGGGAAATTTTATCACATTTGTTCAATTTACGTCGCTCCTATTTCAGATAGCGAACTCGGCTAAGCGGCATCTCAAAGCGCATGAAATGGCGAATAAAATGCACTATTAAACTTCTAGGCTATGGCGATCAGAGCCCCGATCAGATCATTTTACATTATGGTTAATAAAAGAACTCAGCGAAATTCTATCACATTTGTTCATCTTACGTCGCTGCTATTTCAGGTAGCGTACTGGACTAGGCGGCATCTTGAAGCGCGTGGAATGGCAAGTAAAATGCACTATTAAACTTCTATGATAGGGCAATCAGAGACCCGATTAGATCATTTTATATTTTGGTTAATATAAGAATTCAGCGAAATTCTATCACATTTGATCAATTTACGTCGCTCCTATTTCAGATAGCTTATTGGGCTTAGTGGCATCTCAAAGCGCATGAAGTGGCGAATAAAATGCACTATTAAACTTGTAGGCTAGTGCGAACAGAGACGCGATCAGATCATTTTACATTATGGTTAATAAAAAATTCAGCGAAATTCTATCACATTTGTTCAACTTCTGTCGCTCCTATTTCAGATAGCGTATTGGGCTAAGCGGCATCTCAAAGCGCATGAAATGGCGAGTAAAATGCACTATTAACCTTCTAGGGTAGGTCAGACAGAGTCCCGATGAGATCATTTTATATTATGGTTAATTTAAGAATTCAGCGAAATTCTATCACATTTGTTCAATTTACGTCGCTCCTATTTCAGATAGCATACTGGGCTAGGCGGCATCTTAAAGCGCGTGGAATGGCGAGTAAAATGCACTACGAAACTTCTACGATAGGGCAATCAGAGACCCGATTAGATCATTTTATATTTTGGTTAATATAAGAATTCAGCGAAATTCTATCACATTTGTTCAATTTACGTCGCTCCTATTTCAGATAGCGTACTGGGCTAGGCGGCATCTCAAAGCGCATGAAATGGCGAGTGCAATGCACTATTAGACTTCTATGGTAGGGCAATCAGAGACCCGATTAGATCATTTTATATTATGGTTAATTTAAGAATTCAGCAAAATTCCATCACATTTGTTCAATTTACGTCGCTCCTATTTCAGATAGCATACTGCGCAAGGCGGCTTCTTAAAGCGCGTGGAATGGCGAGTAAAACGCGCTATTAAACTTCTAGGATAAGGCAAACAGAGACCCGATTAGATCATTTTACATTAAGGTTGATATAAGAATTCACGGAAATTCTATGACATTTGTTCAATTTACGTCGCTCCTATTTCAGATAGCGAACTCGGCTAAGCGGCATCTCAAAGCGCATGAAATGGCGAATAAAATGCACTATTAAACTTCTAGGCTATGGCGATCAGAGCCCCGATCAGATCATTTTACATTATGGTTAATAAAAGAATTCAGCGAAATTCTATCACATTTGTTCAACTTACGTCGCTGCTATTTCAGATAGCGTACTGGGCTAGGCGGCATCTTAAAGCGCGTGGAATGGCAAGTAAAATGCACTATTAAACTTCTATGATAGGGCAATCAGAGACCCGATTAGATCATTTTATATTTTGGTTAATATAAGAATTCAGCGAAATTCTATCACATTTGTTCAATTTACGTCGCACCTATTTCAGATAGCGAACTCGGCTAAGCGGCATCTCACAGCGCATGAAGTGGCGAATAAAATGCACTATTAAACTTGTAGGCTAGGGCGAACAGAGACCCTATCAGATCATTTTACATTATGGTTAATAAAAGAATTCAGCGAAATTCTATCACATTTGTTCAATTTACGTCGCTCCTATTTCAGATAGCATATTGGGCTAAGCGGCATCTCAAAGCGCATGAAATGACGAGTGAAATGCACTATTAAAATTCTATGATAGGGCAATCAGAGACCCGATTAGATCATTTTATATTATGGTTAATTTAAGAATTCAGCAAAATTCTATCACATTTGTTCAATTTACGTCGCTCCTATTTCAGATAGCGTACTGGGCTAGGCGGCATCTTAAAGCGCATGAAATGACGAGTGAAATGCACTATTAAAATTCTATGATAGGGCAATCAGAGACCCGATTAGATCATTTTATATTATGGTTAATTTAAGAATTCAGCAATATTCCATCACATTTGTTCAATTTACGTCGCTCCTATTTCAGATAGCGTACTGGGCTAGGCGGCATCTAAAAGCGCATGAAATGGCGAGTAAAACGCGCTATTAAACTTCTAGGATAAGACAAACAGAGACCCGATTAGATCATTTTATATTACGCTTAATATGAGAATGCAGCGTAATTCTATCACATTTGTTCAACTTACGTCGCTCCTATTTCAGATAGCGTACTGGGATAGGCGGCATCTCAAAGCGCATGAAATGGCGAGTGAAATGCACTATTAGACTTCTATGGTAGGGCGAACAGAGACCCGATTAGATCATTTTACATTAAGGTTGATATAAGAATTCACGGAAATTCTATCACATTTGTTCAAGTTACGTCGCTCCTGTTTCAGATAGCGTACTGGGCTAGGCGGCATCTAAAAGCGCATGAAATGGCGAGTATAATGCACTATTAAACTTCTAGGCTAGGGCGAACTGAGACCCGATTAGATCATTTTACATTTTGGTTAATAAAAGAATTCAGCGAAATTCCATCACATTTGTTCAATTTACGTCGCTCCTATTTCAGATAGCATATTGGGCTAAGCGGCATCTCAAAGCGCATGAAATGACGAGTGAAATGCACTATTAAAATTCTATGATAGGGCAATCAGAGACCCGATTAGATCATTTTATATTATGGTTAATTTAAGAATTCAGCAAAATTCTATCACATTTGTTCAATTTACGTCGCTCCTATTTCAGATAGCGTACTGGGCTTGGCGGCATCTTAAAGCGCATGAAATGACGAGTGAAACGCACTATTAAACTTCTATGATAGGGCAATCAGAGACCCGATTAGATCATTTTATATTTTGTTTAATATAAGATTTCAGGGAAATTTTATCACATTTGTTCAATTTACGTCGCTCCTATTACAGATAGCTTATTGGGCTTAGCGGCATCACAAAGCGCATGAAATGACGAGTGAAATGCACTATTAAACTTCGATGATAGGGCAATCAGAGACCCGATTAGATCATTTTATATTTTGTTTAATATAAGATTTCAGGGAAATTTTATCACGTTTGTACAATTTACGTCGCTCCTATTTCAGATAGCGAACTCGGCTAAGCGGCATCTCAAAGCGCATGAAATGGCGAATAAAATGCACTATTAAACTTCTAGGCTATGCCGATCAGAGCCCCGATCAGATCATTTTACATTATGGTTTATAAAAGAATTCAGCGAAATTCTATCACATTTGTTCAACTTACGTCGCTGCTATTTCAGATAGCGTACTGGGCTAGGCGGCATCTTAAAGCGCGTGGAATGGCAAGTAAAATGCACTATTAAACTTCTGTGATAGGGCAATCAGAGACCCGATTAGATCATTTTATATTTTGGTTAATATAAGAATTCAGCGAAATTCTATCACATTTGTTCAATTTACGTCGCTCCTATTTCAGATAGCGAACTCGGCTAAGCGGCATCTCAAAGCGCATGAAGTGGCGAATAAAATGCACTATTAAACTTGTAGGCTAGGGCGAACAGAGACCCTATCAGATCATTTTACATTATGGTTAATAAAAGAATTCAGCGAAATTCTATCACATTTGCTCAACTTCTGTCATTCCTATTTCAGATAGCGTATTGGGCTAAGCGGCATCTCAAAGCGCATGAAATGGCGAGTAAAATGCACTATTAAACTTCTAGGGTAGGTGAAACAGAGTCCCGATTAGATCATTTTATATTTTGTTTAATATAAGATTTCAGGGAAATTTTATCACATTTGTTCAATTTACGTCGCTCCTATTTCAGATAGCGAACTCGGCTAAGCGGCATCTCAAAGCGCATGAAATGGCGAATAAAATGCACTATTAAACTTCTAGGCTATGGCGATCAGAGCCCCGATCAGATCATTTTACATTATGGTTAATAAAAGAACTCAGCGAAATTCTATCACATTTGTTCATCTTACGTCGCTGCTATTTCAGGTAGCGTACTGGGCTAGGCGGCATCTTAAAGCGCGTGGAATGGCAAGTAAAATGCACTATTAAACTTCTATGATAGGGCAATCAGAGACCCGATTAGATCATTTTATATTTTGGTTAATATAAGAATTCAGCGAAATTCTATCACATTTGATCAATTTACGTCGCTCCTATTTCAGATAGCTTATTGGGCTTAGTGGCATCTCAAAGCGCATGAAGTGGCGAATAAAATGCACTATTAAACTTGTAGGCTAGTGCGAACAGAGACACGATCAGATCATTTTACATTATGGTTAATAAAAAAATTCAGCGAAATTCTATCACATTTGTTCAACTTCTGTCGCTCCTATTTCAGATAGCGTATTGGGCTAAGCGGCATCTCAAAGCGCATGAAATGGCGAGTAAAATGCACTATTAACCTTCTAGGGTAGGTCAGACAGAGTCCCGATGAGATCATTTTATATTATGGTTAATTTAAGAATTCAGCGAAATTCTATCACATTTGTTCAATTTACGTCGCTCCTATTTCAGATAGCATACTGAGCTAGGCGGCATCTTAAAGCGCGTGGAATGGCGAGTAAAATGCACTACGAAACTTCTACGATAGGGCAATCAGAGACCCGATTAGATCATTTTATATTTTGGTTAATATAAGAATTCAGCGAAATTCTATCACATTTGTTCAATTTACGTCGCTCCTATTTCAGATAGCTTATTGGGCTTAGCGGCATCTCAAAGCGCATGAAATGGCGAGTGAAATGCACTATTAAACTTCTAGGCTAGGGCGAACAGAGACCCGATTAGATCATTTTACATTTTGGTTAATAAAAGAATTCAGCGAAATTCTATCACATTTGTTCAATTTACGTCGCTCCTATTTCAGATAGCATATTGGGCTAAGCGGCATCTCAAAGCGCATGAAATGACGAGTGAAATGCACTATTAAGCTTCTAGGGTGGGGCGAACAGAGACCCGATTAGATCATTTTACAATAAGGTAAATATAAGAATTCACGGAAATTCTATCACATTTGTTCAATTTACGTCGCTCCTATTTCAGATAGCGTACTGGGCTAGGCGGCATCTTAAAGCGCATGAAATGACGAGTGAAATGCACTATTAAACTTCTATGATAGGGCAATCAGAGACCCGATTAGATCATTTTATATTTTGTTTAATATAAGATTTCGGGGAAATTTATCACATTTGTTCAATTTACGTCGCTCCCATTTCAGATAGCGTATTGGGCTAAGCGGCATCTCAAAGCGCATGAAATGATGAGTAAAATGCACTATTAACCTTCTAGGGTAGGTCAGACAGAGTCCCGATGAGATCATTTTATATTATGGTTAACATAAGAATTCAGGGAAATTCTATCACATTTGTTCAATTTACGTCGCTCCTATTTCAGATAGCGTACTGGGCTAGGCGGCATCTTAAAACGCGTGGAATGTCAAGTAAACTGCCCTATTAAATTTCTATGATAGGGCAATCAGAGACCCGATTAGATCATTTTATATTTTGGTTAACATAAGAATTCAGCGAAATTTTATCACATTTGTTCAATTTACGTCGCTCCTATTACAGATAGCTTATTGGGCTTAGCGGCATCACAAAGCGCAT
Organism: Macropis europaea; assembly: GCA_916610135.2. Taxonomy (NCBI): domain Eukaryota; kingdom Metazoa; phylum Arthropoda; class Insecta; order Hymenoptera; family Melittidae; genus Macropis; species Macropis europaea. The sequence continues at coordinate 190,012 of CAKAJE020001566.1, forward strand.
GAAATGACGAGTGAAATGCACTATTAAACTTCTATGATAGGGCAATCAGAGACCCGATTAGATCATTTTATATTTTGTTTAATATAAGATTTCAGGGAAATTTTATCACATTTGTTCAATTTACGTCGCTCCTATTTCAGATAGCGAACTCGGCTAAGCGGCATCTCAAAGCGCATGAAATGGCGAATAAAATGCACTATTAAACTTCTAGGCTATGGCGATCAGAGCCCCGATCAGATCATTTTACATTATGGTTAATAAAAGAACTCAGCGAAATTCTATCACATTTGTTCATCTTACGTCGCTGCTATTTCAGGTAGCGTACTGGGCTAGGCGGCATCTTGAAGCGCGTGGAATGGCAAGTAAAATGCACTATTAAACTTCTATGATAGGGCAATCAGAGACCCGATTAGATCATTTTATATTTTGGTTAATATAAGAATTCAGCGAAATTCTATCACATTTGATCAATTTACGTCGCTCCTATTTCAGATAGCTTATTGGGCTTAGTGGCATCTCAAAGCGCATGAAGTGGCGAATAAAATGCACTATTAAACTTGTAGGCTAGTGCGAACAGAGACGCGATCAGATCATTTTACATTATGGTTAATAAAAAATTCAGCGAAATTCTATCACATTTGTTCAACTTCTGTCGCTCCTATTTCAGATAGCGTATTGGGCTAAGCGGCATCTCAAAGCGCATGAAATGGCGAGTAAAATGCACTATTAACCTTCTAGGGTAGGTCAGACAGAGTCCCGATGAGATCATTTTATATTATGGTTAATTTAAGAATTCAGCGAAATTCTATCACATTTGTTCAATTTACGTCGCTCCTATTTCAGATAGCATACTGGGCTAGGCGGCATCTTAAAGCGCGTGGAATGGCGAGTAAAATGCACTACGAAACTTCTACGATAGGGCAATCAGAGACCCGATTAGATCATTTTATATTTTGGTTAATATAAGAATTCAGCGAAATTCTATCACATTTGTTCAATTTACGTCGCTCCTATTTCAGATAGCGTACTGGGCTAGGCGGCATCTTAAAGCGCATGAAATGACGAGTGAAATGCACTATTAAACTTCTATGATAGGGCAATCAGAGACCCGATTAGATCATTTTATATTTTGTTTAATAAAAGAATTCAGCAAAATTCTATCACATTTGTTCAATTTACTTCGCTCCTATTTCAGATAGCATATTGGGCTAAGCGGCATCTCAAAGCGCATGAAATGCACTATTAAAATTCTATGATAGGGCAATCAGAGACCCGATTAGATCATTTTATATTATGGTTAATTTAAGAATTCAGCAAAATTCCATCACATTTGTTCAATTTACGTCGCTCCTATTTCGGATAGCGTACTGGGCTAGGCGGCATCTAAAAGCGCATGAAATGGCGAGTATAATGCACTATTAAACTTCTAGGATAACGCAAACAGAGACCCGATTAGATCATTTTATATTATGGTTAATTTAAGAATTCAGCGAAATTCTATCACATTTGTTCAATTTACGTCGCTCCTATTTCAGATAGCATACTGGGCTAGGCGGCATCTTAAAGCGCGTGGAGTGGCGAGTAAAACGCGCTATTAAACTTCTAGGATAAGACAAACAGAGACCCGATTAGATCATTTTATATTACGCTTAATATGAGAATGCAGCATAATTCTATCACATTTGTTCAACTTACGTCGCTCCTATTTCAGATAGCGTACTGGGATAGGCGGCATCTCAAAGCGCATGAAATGGCGAGTGAAATGCACTATTAGACTTCTATGGTAGGGCGAACAGAGACCCGATTAGATCATTTTACATTAAGGTTAATATAAGTATTCACGGAAATTCTATCACATTTGTTCAATTTACGTCGCTCCTATTTCAGATAGCGTACTGGGCTAGGCGGTATCTCAAAGCGCATGAAATGGCGACTACAATGCACTATTAAACTTCTAGGCTAGGGCGAACTGAGACCCGAGTAGATCATTTTACATTTTGGTTAATAAAAGAATTCAGCGAAATTCCATCACATTTGTTCAATTTACGTCGCTCCTATTTCAGATAGCATATTGGGCTAAGCGGCATCTCAAAGCGCATGAAATGACGAGTGAAATGCACTATTAAAATTCTATGATAGGGCAATCAGAGACCCGATTAGATCATTTTATATTATGGTTAATTTAAGAATTCAGCAAAATTCTATCACATTTGTTCAATTTACGTCGCTCCTATTTCAGATAGCGTACTGGGCTTGGCGGCATCTTAAAGCGCATGAAATGACGAGTGAAACGCACTATTAAACTTCTATGATAGGGCAATCAGAGACCCGATTAGATCATTTTATATTTTGTTTAATATAAGATTTCAGGGAAATTTTATCACATTTGTTCAATTTACGTCGCTCCTATTTCAGATAGCGTACTGGGCTAGGCGGCATCTTAAAGCGCGTGGAATGTCAAGTAAACTGCACGATTAAATTTCTATGATAGGGCAATCAGAGACCCGATTAGATCATTTTATATTTTGGTTAACATAAGAATTCAGCGAAATTCTATCACATTTGTTCAATTTACGTCGCTCCTATTACAGATAGCTTATTGGGCTTAGCGGCATCACAAAGCGCATGAAATGACGAGTGAAATGCACTATTAAACTTCGATGATAGGGCAATCAGAGACCCGATTAGATCATTTTATATTTTGGTTAATATAAGAATTCAGCGAAATTCTATCACATTTGTTCAATTTACGTCGCTCCTATTTCAGATAGCGAACTCGGCTAAGCGGCATCTCAAAGCGCATGAAATGGCGAGTGAAATGCACTATTAGACTTCTATGGTAGGCGAACAGAGACCCGATTAGATCATTTTACATTAAGGTTAATATAAGTATTCACGGAAATTCTATCACATTTGTTCAATTTACGTCGCTCCTATTTCAGATAGCGAACTCGGCTAAGCGGCATCTCAAAGCGCATGAAGTGGCGAATAAAATGCACTATTAAACTTGTAGGCTAGGGCGAACAGAGACCCTATCAGATCATTTTACATTATGGTTAATAAAAGCATTCAGCGAAATTCTATCACATTTGCTCAACTTCTGTCATTCCTATTTCAGATAGCGTATTGGGCTAAGCGGCATCTCAAAGCGCATGAAATGGCGAGTAAAATGCACTATTAAACTTCTAGGGTAGGTGAAACAGAGTCCCGATGAGATCATTTTATATTATGGTTAATTTAAGAATTCAGCGAAATTCTATCACATTTGTTCAATTTACGTCGCTCCTATTTCAGATAGCATACTGGGCTAGGCGGCATCTTAAAGCGCGTGGAATGGCGAGTAAAATGCACTACTAAACTTCTATGATAGGGCAATCAGAGACCCGATTAGATCATTTTATATTTTGGTTAATATAAGAGTTCAGCGAAATTCTATCACATTTGATCAATTTACGTCGCTCCTATTTCAGATAGCTTATTGGGCTTAGCGGCATCTCAAAGCGCATGAAGTGGCGAATAAAATGCACTATTAAACTTGTAGGCTAGGGCGAACAGAGACCCGATCAGATCATTTTACATTATGGTTAATAAAAAAATTCAGCGAAATTCTATCACATTTGCTCAACTTCTGTCGCTCCTATTTCAGATAGCGTATTGGGCTAAGCGGCATCTCAAAGCGCATGAAATGGCGAGTAAAATGCACTATTAAACTTCTAGGGTAGGTCAGACAGAGTCCCGATGAGATCATTTTATATTATGGTTAATTTAAGAATTCAGCGAAATTCTATCACATTTGTTCAATTTACGTCGCTCCTATTTCAGATAGCATACTGGGCTAGGCGGCATCTTAAAGCGCATGAAATGGCGAGTGAAATGCACTATTAAACTTCTAGGCTAGGGCGAACAGAGACCCGATTAGATCATTTTACATTTTGGTTAATAAAAGAATTCAGCGAAATTCTATCACATTTGTTCAATTTACGTCGCTCCTATTTCAGATAGCATATTGGGCTAAGCGGCATCTCAAAGCGCATGAAATGACGAGTGAAATGCACTATTAAGCTTCTAGGGTGGGGCGAACAGAGACCCGATTAGATCATTTTACAATAAGGTAAATATAAGAATTCACGGAAATTCTATCACATTTGTTCAATTTACGTCGCTCCTATTTCAGTTAGCGTACTGGGCTAGGCGGCATCTTAAAGCGCATGAAATGACGAGTGAAATGCACTATTAAACTTCTATGATAGGGCAATCAGAGACCCGATTAGATCATTTTATATTTTGTTTAATATAAGATTTCAGGGAAATTTTATCACGTTTGTTCAATTTACGTCGCTCCCATTTCAGATAGCGTATTGGGCTAAGCGGCATCTCAAAGCGCATGAAATGGCGAGTAAAATGCACTATTAACCTTCTAGGGTAGGTCAGACAGAGTCCCGATGAGATCATTTTATATTATGGTAAACATAAGAATTCAGGGAAATTCTATCACATTTGTTCAATTTACGTCGCTCCTATTTCAGATAGCGAACTCGGCTAAGCGGCATCTCAAAGCGCATGAAGTGGCGAATAAAATACACCATTAAACTTGTAGGCTAGGGCGAACAGAGACCCGATCAGATCATTTTACATTATGGTTAATAAAAGAATTCAGCGAAATTCTATCACATTTATTCAACTTCTGTCGCTCCTATTTCAGATAGCGTATTGGGCTAAGCGGCATCTCAAAGCGCATGAAATGGCGAGCAAAATGCACAATTAAACTTCTAGGGTAGGTCAAACAGAGTCCCGATGAGATCATTTTATATTATGGTTAATTTAAGAATTCAGCGAAATTCTATCACATTTGTTCAATTTACGTCGCTCCTATTTCAGATAGCATACTGGGCTAGGCGGCATCTTAAAGCGCGTGGAATGGCGAGTAAAATGCACTACTAAACTTCTACGATAGGGCAATCAGAGACCCGATTAGATCATTTTATATTTTGGTTAATATAAGAATTCAGCGAAATTCTATCACATTTGTTCAATTTACGTCGCTCCTATTTCAGACAGCTTATAGGGCTTAGCGGCATCTCAAAGCTCATGAAATGGCGAGTGAAATGCACTATTAAACTTCTAGGCTAGGGCGAACAGAGACCCGATTAGATCATTTTACATTTTGGTTAATAAAAGAATTCAGCAAAATTCTATCACATTTGTTCAATTTACGTCGCTCCTATTTCAGATAGCATATTGGGCTAAGCGGCATCTCAAAGCGCATGAAATGCACTATTAAAATTCTATGATAGGGCAATCAGAGACCCGATTAGATCATTTTATATTATGGTTAATTTAAGAATTCAGCCAAATTCCATCACATTTGTTCAATTTACGTCGCTCCTATTTCGGATAGCGTACTGGGCTAGGCGGCATCTAAAAGCGCATGAAATGGCGAGTATAATGCACTATTAAACTTCTAGGATAACGCAAACAGAGACCCGATTGGATCATTTTATATTATGGTTAATTTAAGAATTCAGCGAAATTCTATCACATTTGTTCAATTTACGTCGCTCCTATTTCAGATAGCATACTGGGCTAGGCGGCATCTTAAAGCGCGTGGAGTGGCGAGTAAAACGCGCTATTAAACTTCTAGGATAAGACAAACAGAGACCCGATTAGATCATTTTATATTACGCTTAATATGAGAATGCAGCATAATTCTATCACATTTGTTCAACTTACGTCGCTCCTATTTCAGATAGCGTACTGGGATAGGCGGCATCTCAAAGCGCATGAAATGGCGAGTGAAATGCACTATTAGACTTCTATGGTAGGGCAATCAGAGACCCGATTAGATCATTTTATATTATGGTTAATTTAAGAATTCAGCAAAATTCCATCACATTTGTTCAATTTACGTCGCTCCTATTTCAGATAGCATACTGCGCAAGGCGGCTTCTTAAAGCGCGTGGAATGGCGAGTAAAACGCGCTATTAAACTTCTAGGATAAGGCAAACAGAGACCCGATTAGATCATTTTACATTAAGGTTGATATAAGAATTCACGGAAATTCTATGACATTTGTTCAATTTACGTCGCTCCTATTTCAGATAGCGAACTCGGCTAAGCGGCATCTCAAAGCGCATGAAATGGCGAATTAAATGCACTATTAAACTTCTAGGCTATGGCGATCAGAGCCCCGATCAGATCATTTTACATTATGGTTAATAAAAGAATTCAGCGAAATTCTATCACATTTGTTCAACTTACGTCGCTGCTATTTCAGATAGCGTACTGGGCTAGGCGGCATCTTAAAGCGCGTGGAATGGCAAGTAAAATGCACTATTAAACTTCTATGATAGGGCAATCAGAGACCCGATTAGATCATTTTATATTTTGGTTAATATAAGAATTCAGCGAAATTCTATCACATTTGTTCAATTTACGTCGCACCTATTTCAGATAGCGAACTCGACTAAGCGGCATCTCACAGCGCATGAAGTGGCGAATAAAATGCACTATTAAACTTGTAGGCTAGGGCGAACAGAGACCCTATCAGATCATTTTACATTATGGTTAATAAAAGAATTCAGCGAAATTCTATCACATTTGTTCAACTTCTGTCGCTCCTATTTCAGATAGCGTATTGGGCTAAGCGGCATCTCAAAGCGCATGAAATGACGAGTGAAATGCACTATTAAAATTCAATGATAGGGCAATCAGAGACCCGATAAGATCATTTTATATTATGGTTAATTTAAGAATTCAGCAAAATTCCATCACATTTGTTCAATTTACGTCGCTCCTATTTCAGATAGCGTACTGGGCTAGGCGGCATCTTAAAGCGCGTGGAATGGCGAGTAAAATACACTACTAAACTTCTACGATAGGGCAATCAGAGACCCGATTAGATCATTTTATATTTTGGTTAATATAAGAATTCAGCGAAATTCTATCACATTTGTTCAATTTACGTCGCTCCTATTTCAGATAGCATATTGGGCTAAGCGGCATCTCAAAGCGCATGAAATGACGAGTGAAATGCACTATTAAAATTCTATGATAGGGCAATCAGAGACCCGATTAGATCATTTTATATTATGGTTAATTTAAGAATTCAGCAATATTCCATCACATTTGTTCAATTTACGTCGCTCCTATTTCAGATAGCGTACTGGGCTAGGCGGCATCTAAAAGCGCATGAAATGGCGAGTAAAACGCGCTATTAAACTTCTAGGATAAGACAAACAGAGACCCGATTAGATCATTTTATATTACGCTTAATATGAGAATGCAGCGTAATTCTATCACATTTGTTCAACTTACGTCGCTCCTATTTCAGATAGCGTACTGGGATAGGCGGCATCTCAAAGCGCATGAAATGGCGAGTGAAATGCACTATTAGACTTCTATGGTAGGGCGAACAGAGACCCGATTAGATCATTTTACATTAAGGTTGATATAAGAATTCACGGAAATTCTATCACATTTGTTCAAGTTACGTCGCTCCTGTTTCAGATAGCGTACTGGGCTAGGCGGCATCTAAAGGCGTATGAAATGGCGAGTATAATGCACTATTAAACTTCTAGGATAACGCTAACAGAGACCCGATTAGATCATTTTATATTATGGTTAATTTAAGAATTCAGCGAAATTCTATCACATTTGTTCAATTTACGTCGCTCCTATTTCAGATAGCATACTGCGCAAGGCGGCTTCTTAAAGCGCGTGGAATGGCGAGTAAAACGCGCTATTAAACTTCTAGGATAAGGCAAACAGAGACCCGATTAGATCATTTTATATTACGGTTAATATAAGAATGCAGCGTAATTCCAGCACATTTGTTCAACTTACGTCGCTCCTATTTCAGATAGCGTACTGGGCTAGGCTGCATCTCAAAGCGCATGAAATGGCGAGTGAAATGCACTATTAGACTTCTATGGTAGGGCGAACAGAGGCCCGTTTAGATCATTTTACATTAAGGTTAATATAAGTATTCACGGAAATTCTATCACATTTGTTCAATTTACGTCGCTCCTATTTCAGATAGCGTACTGGGCTAGGCGGTATCTCAAAGCGCATGAAATGGCGGCTAAAATGCACTATTAAACTTCTAGGCTAGGGCGAACTGAGACCCGATTAGATCATTTTACATTTGGTTAATAAAAGAATTCAGCGAAATTCCATCACATTTGTTCAATTTACGTCGCTCCTATTTCAGATAGCATATTGGGCTAAGCGGCATCTCAAAGCGCATGAAATGACGAGTGAAATGCACTATTAAAATTCTATGATAGGGCAATCAGAGACCCGATTAGATCATTTTATATTATGGTTAATTTAAGAATTCAGCAAAATTCTATCACATTTGTTCAATTTACGTCGCTCCTATTTCAGATAGCGTACTGGGCTTGGCGGCATCTTAAAGCGCATGAAATGACGAGTGAAACGCACTATTAAACTTCTATGATAGGGCAATCAGAGAACCGATTAGATCATTTTATATTTTGTTTAATATAAGATTTCAGGGAAATTTTATCACATTTGTTCAATTTACGTCGCTCCTATTTCAGATAGCGTACTGGGCTAGGCGGCATCTTAAAGCGCGTGGAATGTCAAGTAAACTGCACGATTAAATTTCTATGATAGGGCAATCAGAGACCCGATTAGATCATTTTATATTTTGGTTAGCATAAGAATTCAGCGAAATTCTATCACATTTGTTCAATTTACGTCGCTCCTATTTCAGATAGCATATTGGGCTAAGCGGCATCTCAAAGCGCATGAAATGACGAGTGAAATGCACTATTAAAATTCTATGATAGGGCAATCAGAGACCCGATTAGATCATTTTATATTATGGTTAATTTAAGAATTCAGCAATATTCCATCACATTTGTTCAATTTACGTCGCTCCTATTTCAGATAGCGTACTGGGCTAGGCGGCATCTAAAAGCGCATGAAATGGCGAGTAAAACGCGCTATTAAACTTCTAGGATAAGACAAACAGAGACCCGATTAGATAATTTTATATTACGCTTAATATGAGAATGCAGCGTAATTCTATCACATTTGTTCAACTTACGTCGCTCCTATTTCAGATAGCGTACTGGGATAGGCGGCATCTCAAAGCGCATGAAATGGCGAGTGAAATGCACTATTAGACTTCTATGGTAGGGCGAACAGAGACCCGATTAGATCATTTTACATTAAGGTTGATATAAGAATTCACGGAAATTCTATCACATTTGTTCAAGTTACGTCGCTCCTGTTTCAGATAGCGTACTGGGCTAGGCGGCATCTAAAGGCGTATGAAATGGCGAGTATAATGCACTATTAAACTTCTAGGATAACGCTAACAGAGACCCGATTAGATCATTTTATATTATGGTTAATTTAAGAATTCAGCGAAATTCTATCACATTTGTTCAATTTACGTCGCTCCTATTTCAGATAGCATACTGCGCAAGGCGGCTTCTTAAAGCGCGTGGAATGGCGAGTAAAACGCGCTATTAAACTTCTAGGATAAGGCAAACAGAGACCCGATTAGATCATTTATATTACGGTTAATATAAGAATGCAGCGTAATTCCAGCACATTTGTTCAACTTACGTCGCTCCTATTTCAGATAGCGTACTGGGCTAGGCTGCATCTCAAAGCGCATGAAATGGCGAGTGAAATGCACTATTAGACTTCTATGGTAGGGCGAACAGAGGCCCGTTTAGATCATTTTACATTAAGGTTAATATAAGTATTCACGGAAATTCTATCACATTTGTTCAATTTACGTCGCTCCTATTTCAGATAGCGTACTGGGCTAGGCGGTATCTCAAAGCGCATGAAATGGCGGCTAAAATGCACTATTAAACTTCTAGGCTAGGGCGAACTGAGACCCGATTAGATCATTTTACATTTTGGTTAATAAAAGAATTCAGCGAAATTCCATCACATTTGTTCAATTTACGTCGCTCCTATTTCAGATAGCATATTGGGCTAAGCGGCATCTCAAAGCGCATGAAATGACGAGTGAAATGCACTATTAAAATTCTATGATAGGGCAATCAGAGACCCGATTAGATCATTTTATATTATGGTTAATTTAAGAATTCAGCAAAATTCTATCACATTTGTTCAATTTACGTCGCTCCTATTTCAGATAGCGTACTGGGCTTGGCGGCATCTTAAAGCGCATGAAATGACGAGTGAAACGCACTATTAAACTTCTATGATAGGGCAATCAGAGAACCGATTAGATCATTTTATATTTTGTTTAATATAAGATTTCAGGGAAATTTTATCACATTTGTTCAATTTACGTCGCTCCTATTTCAGATAGCGTACTGGGCTAGGCGGCATCTTAAAGCGCGTGGAATGTCAAGTAAACTGCACGATTAAATTTCTATGATAGGGCAATCAGAGACCCGATTAGATCATTTTATATTTTGGTTAGCATAAGAATTCAGCGAAATTCTATCACATTTGTTCAATTTACGTCGCTCCTATTTCAGATAGCATATTGGGCTAAGCGGCATCTCAAAGCGCATGAAATGACGAGTGAAATGCACTATTAAAATTCTATGATAGGGCAATCAGAGACCCGATTAGATCATTTTATATTATGGTTAATTTAAGAATTCAGCAATATTCCATCACATTTGTTCAATTTACGTCGCTCCTATTTCAGATAGCGTACTGGGCTAGGCGGCATCTTAAAGCGCATGAAATGGCGAGTAAACGCGCTATTAAACTTCTAGGATAAGACAAACAGAGACCCGATTAGATCATTTTATATTACGCTTAATATGAGAATGCAGCGTAATTCTATCACATTTGTTCAACTTACGTCGCTCCTATTTCAGATAGCGTACTGGGATAGGCGGCATCTCAAAGCGCATGAAATGGCGAGTGAAATGCACTATTAGACTTCTATGGTAGGGCGAACAGAGACCCGATTAGATCATTTTACATTAAGGTTGATATAAGAATTCACGGAAATTCTATCACATTTGTTCAAGTTACGTCGCTCCTGTTTCAGATAGCGTACTGGGCTAGGCGGCATCTAAAGGCGTATGAAATGGCGAGTATAATGCACTATTAAACTTCTAGGATAACGCTAACAGAGACCCGATTAGATCATTTTATATTATGGTTAATTTAAGAATTCAGCGAAATTCTATCACATTTGTTCAATTTACGTCGCTCCTATTTCAGATAGCATACTGCGCAAGGCGGCTTCTTAAAGCGCGTGGAAGGGCGAGTAAAACGCGCTATTAAACTTCTAGGATAAGGCAAACAGAGACCCGATTAGATCATTTTATATTACGGTTAATATAAGAATGCAGCGTAATTCCAGCACATTTGTTCAACTTACGTCGCTCCTATTTCAGATAGCGTACTGGGCTAGGCTGCATCTCAAAGCGCATGAAATGGCGAGTGAAATGCACTATTAGACTTCTATGGTAGGGCGAACAGAGGCCCGTTTAGATCATTTTACATTAAGGTTAATATAAGTATTCACGGAAATTCTATCACATTTGTTCAATTTACGTCGCTCCTATTTCAGATAGCGTACTGGGCTAGGCGGTATCTCAAAGCGCATGAAATGGCGACTAAAATGCACTATTAAACTTCTAGGCTAGGGCGAACTGAGACCCGATTAGATCATTTTACATTTTGGTTAATAAAAGAATTCAGCGAAATTCCATCACATTTGTTCAATTTACGTCGCTCCCATTTCAGATAGCATATTGGGCTAAGCGGCATCTCAAAGCGCATGAAATGACGAGTGAAATGCACTATTAAAATTCTATGATAGGGCAATCAGAGACCCGATTAGATCATTTTATATTATGGTTAATTTAAGAATTCAGCAAAATTCTATCACATTTGTTCAATTTACGTCGCTCCTATTTCAGATAGCGTACTGGGCTTGGCGGCATCTTAAAGCGCATGAAATGACGAGTGAAACGCACTATTAAACTTCTATGATAGGGCAATCAGAGACCCGATTAGATCATTTTATATTTTGTTTAATATAAGATTTCAGGGAAATTTTATCACATTTGTTCAATTTACGTCGCTCCTATTTCAGATAGCGTACTGGGCTAGGCGGCATCTTAAAGCGCGTGGAATGTCAAGTAAACTGCACGATTAAATTTCTATGATAGGGCAATCAGAGACCCGATTAGATCATTTTATATTTTGGTTAGCATAAGAATTCAGCGAAATTCTATCACATTTGTTCAATTTACGTCGCTCCTATTACAGATAGCTTATTGGGCTTAGCGGCATCACAAAGCGCATGAAATGACGAGTGAAATGCACTATTAAACTTCGATGATAGGGCAATCAGAGACCCGATTAGATCATTTTATATTTTGTTTAATATAAGATTTCAGGGAAATTTTATCACGTTTGTACAATTTACGTCGCTCCTATTTCAGATAGCGAACTCGGCTAAGCGGCATCTCAAAGCGCATGAAATGGCGAATAAAATGCACTATTAAACTTCTAGGCTATGGCGATCAGAGCCCCGATCAGATCATTTTACATTATGGTTTATAAAAGAATTCAGCGAAATTCTATCACATTTGTTCAACTTACGTCGCTGCTATTTCAGATAGCGTACTGGGCTAGGCGGCATCTTAAAGCGCGTGGAATGGCAAGTAAAATGTACTATTAAACTTCTATGATAGGGCAATCAGAGACCCGATTAGATCATTTTATATTTTGGTTAATATAAGAATTCAGCGAAATTCTATCACATTTGTTCAATTTACGTCGCTCCTATTTCAGATAGCGAACTCGGCTAAGCGGCATCTCAAAGCGCATGAAGTGGCGAATAAAATGCACTATTAAACTTGTAGGCTAGGGCGAACAGAGACCCTATCAGATCATTTTACATTATGGTTAATAAAAGAATTCAGCGAAATTCTATCACATTTGCTCAACTTCTGTCATTCCTATTTCAGATAGCGTATTGGGCTAAGCGGCATCTCAAAGCGCATGAAATGGCGAGTAAAATGCACTATTAAACTTCTAGGGTAGGTGAAACAGAGTCCCGATTAATCATTTTATATTTTGTTTAATATAAGATTTCAGGGAAATTTTATCACATTTGTTCAATTTACGTCGCTCCTATTTCAGATAGCGAACTCGGCTAAGCGGCATCTCAAAGCGCATGAAATGGCGAATAAAATGCACTATTAAACTTCTAGGCTATGGCGATCAGAGCCCCGATCAGATCATTTTACATTATGGTTAATAAAAGAACTCAGCGAAATTCTATCACATTTGTTCATCTTACGTCGCTGCTATTTCAGGTAGCGTAATGGCTAGGCGGCATCTTAAAGCGCGTGGAATGGCAAGTAAAATGCACTATTAAACTTCTATGGTAGGGCAATCAGAGACCCGATTAGATCATTTTATATTTTGGTTAATATAAGAATTCAGCGAAATTCTATCACATTTGATCAATTTACGTCGCTCCTATTTCAGATAGCTTATTGGGCTTAGTGGCATCTCAAAGCGCATGAAGTGGCGAATAAAATGCACTATTAAACTTGTAGGCTAGTGCGAACAGAGACACGATCAGATCATTTTACATTATGGTTAATAAAAAAATTCAGCGAAATTCTATCACATTTGTTCAACTTCTGTCGCTCCTATTTCAGATAGCGTATTGGGCTAAGCGGCATCTCAAAGCGCATGAAATGGCGAGTAAAATGCACTATTAACCTTCTAGGGTAGGTCAGACAGAGTCCCGATGAGATCATTTTATATTATGGTTAATTTAAGAATTCAGCGAAATTCTATCACATTTGTTCAATTTACGTCGCTCCTATTTCAGATAGCATACTGAGCTAGGCGGCATCTTAAAGCGCGTGGAATGGCGAGTAAAATGCACTACGAAACTTCTACGATAGGGCAATCAGAGACCCGATTAGATCATTTTATATTTTGGTTAATATAAGAATTCAGCGAAATTCTATCACATTTGTTCAATTTACGTCGCTCCTATTTCAGATAGCTTATTGGGCTTAGCGGCATCTCAAAGCGCATGAAATGGCGAGTGAAATGCACTATTAAACTTGTAGGCTAGGGCGAACAGAGACCCGATTAGATCATTTTACATTTTGGTTAATAAAAGAATTCAGCGAAATTCTATCACATTTGTTCAATTAACGTCGCTCCTATTTCAGATAGCATATTGGGCTTAGCGGCATCTCAAAGCGCATGAAATGGCGAGTGAAATGCACTATTAAGCTTATAGGGTGGGGCGAACAGAGACCCGATTAGATCATTTTACATTTTGGTTAATAAAAGAATTCAGCGAAATTCTATCACATTTGTTCAATTTACGTCGCTCCTATTTCAGATAGCATATTGGGCTAAGCGGCATCTCAAAGCGCATGAAATGACGAGCGAAATGCACTATTAAGCTTCTAGGCTGGGGCGAACAGAGACCCGATTAGATCATTTTACAATAAGGTAAATATAAGAATTCACGGAAATTTTATCACATTTGTTCAATTTACGTCGCTCCTATTTCAGATAGCGTACTGGGCTATGCGGCATGTAAAAGCGCATGAAATGGCGAGTATAATGCACTATTAAACTTCTAGGATAACGCAAACAGAGACCCGATTAGATCATTTATATTATGGTTAATTTAAGAATTCAGCAAAATTCTATCACATTTGTTCAATTTACGTCGCTCCTATTTCAGATAGCGTACTGGGCTAGGCGGCATCTTAAAGCGCATGAAATGACGAGTGAAATGCACTATTAAACTTCTATGATAGGGCAATCAGAGACCCGATTAGATCATTTTATATTTTGTTTAATATAAGATTTCAGGGAAATTTTATCACATTTGTTCAATTTACGTCGCTCCCATTTCAGATAGCGTATTGGGCTAAGCGGCATCTCAAAGCGCATGAAATGGCGAGTAAAATGCACTATTAACCTTCTAGGGTAGGTCAGACAGAGTCCCGATGAGATCATTTTATATTATGGTTAACATAAGAATTCAGGGAAATTCTATCACATTTGTTCAATTTACGTCGCTCCTATTTCAGATAGCGTACTGGGCTAGGCGGCATCTTAAAGCGCGTGGAATGTCAAGTAAACTGCCCTATTAAATTTCTATGATAGGGCAATCAGAGACCCGATTAGATCATTTTATATTTTGGTTAACATAAGAATTCAGCGAAATTTTATCACATTTGTTCAATTTACGTCGCTCCTATTACAGATAGCTTATTGGGCTTAGCGGCATCACAAAGCGCATGAAATGACGAGTGGAATGCACTATTAAACTTCTATGATAGGGCAATCAGAGACCCGATTAGATCATTTTATATTTTGTTTAATATAAGATTTCAGGGAAATTTTATCACATTTGTTCAATTTACGTCGCTCCCATTTCAGATAGCGAACTCGGCTAAGCGGCATCTCAAAGCGCATGAAATGGCGAATAAAATGCACTATTAAACTTCTAGGCTATGGCGATCAGAGCCCCGATCAGATCATTTTACATTATGGTTAATAAAAGAATTCAGCGAAATTCTATCACATTTGTTCAACTTACGTCGCTGCTATTTCAGATAGCGTACTGGGCTAGGCGGCATCTTAAAGCGCGTGGAATGGCAAGTAAAATGCACTATTAAACTTCTATGATAGGGCAATCAGAGACCCGATTAGATCATTTTATATTTTGGTTAATATAAGAATTCAGCGAAATTCTATCACATTTGTTCAATTTACGTCGCTCCTATTTCAGATAGCGAACTCGGCTAAGCGGCATCTCAAAGCGCATGAAGTGGCGAATAAAATACACCATTAAACTTGTAGGCTAGGGCGAACAGAGACCCGATCAGATCATTTTACATTATGGTTAATAAAAGAATTCAGCGAAATTCTATCACATTTATTCAACTTCTGTCGCTCCTATTTCAGATAGCGTATTGGGCTAAGCGGCATCTCAAAGCGCATGAAATGGCGAGCAAAATGCACAATTAAACTTCTAGGGTAGGTCAAACAGAGTCCCGATGAGATCATTTTATATTATGGTTAATTTAAGAATTCAGCGAAATTCTATCACATTTGTTCAATTTACGTCGCTCCTATTTCAGATAGCATACTGGGCTAGGCGGCATCTTAAAGCGCGTGGAATGGCGAGTAAAATGCACTACTAAACTTCTACGATAGGGCAATCAGAGACCCGATTAGATCATTTTATATTTTGGTTAATATAAGAATTCAGCGAAATTCTATCACATTTGTTCAATTTACGTCGCTCCTATTTCAGACAGCTTATAGGGCTTAGCGGCATCTCAAAGCTCATGAAATGGCGAGTGAAATGCACTATTAAACTTCTAGGCTAGGGCGAACAGAGACCCGATTAGATCATTTTACATTTTGGTTAATAAAAGAATTCAGCAAAATTCTATCACATTTGTTCAATTTACTTCGCTCCTATTTCAGATAGCATATTGGGCTAAGCGGCATCTCAAAGCGCATGAAATGCACTATTAAAATTCTATGATAGGGCAATCAGAGACCCGATTAGATCATTTTATATTATGGTTAATTTAAGAATTCAGCAAAATTCCATCACATTTGTTCAATTTACGTCGCTCCTATTTCGGATAGCGTACTGGGCTAGGCGGCATCTAAAAGCGCATGAAATGGCGAGTATAATGCACTATTAAACTTCTAGGATAACGCAAACAGAGACCCGATTAGATCATTTTATATTATGGTTAATTTAAGAATTCAGCGAAATTCTATCACATTTGTTCAATTTACGTCGCTCCTATTTCAGATAGCATACTGGGCTAGGCGGCATCTTAAAGCGCGTGGAGTGGCGAGTAAAACGCGCTATTAAACTTCTAGGATAAGACAAACAGAGACCCGATTAGATCATTTTATATTACGCTTAATATGAGAATGCAGCATAATTCTATCACATTTGTTCAACTTACGTCGCTCCTATTTCAGATAGCGTACTGGGATAGGCGGCATCTCAAAGCGCATGAAATGGCGAGTGAAATGCACTATTAGACTTCTATGGTAGGGCGAACAGAGACCCGATTAGATCATTTTACATTAAGGTTGATATAAGAATTCACGGAAATTCTATGACATTTGTTCAATTTACGTCGCTCCTATTTCAGATAGCGAACTCGGCTAAGCGGCATCTCAAAGCGCATGAAATGGCGAATAAAATGCACTATTAAACTTCTAGGCTATGGCGATCAGAGCCCCGATCAGATCATTTTACATTATGGTTAATAAAAGAATTCAGCGAAATTCTATCACATTTGTTCAACTTACGTCGCTGCTATTTCAGATAGCGTACTGGGCTAGGCGGTATCTTAAAGCTCGTGGAATGGCAAGTAAAATGCACTATTAAACTTCTATGATAGGGCAATCAGAGACCCGATTAGATCATTTTATATTTTGGTTAATATAAGAATTCAGCGAAATTCTATCACATTTGTTCAATTTACGTCGCACCTATTTCAGATAGCGAACTCGGCTAAGCGGCATCTCACAGCGCATGAAGTGGCGAATAAAATGCACTATTAAACTTGTAGGCTAGGGCGAACAGAGACCCCATCAGATCATTTTACATTATGGTTAATAAAAGAATTCAGCGAAATTCTATCACATTTGTTCAACTTCTGTCGCTCCTATTTCAGATAGCGTATTGGGCTAAGCGGCATCTCAAAGCGCATGAAATGACGAGTGAAATGCGCTATTAAAATTCAATGATAGGGCAATCAGAGACCCGATTAGATCATTTTATATTATGGTTAATTTAAGAATTCAGCAAAATTCCATCACATTTGTTCAATTTACGTCGCTCCTATTTCAGATAGCGTACTGGGCTAGGCGGCATCTTAAAGCGCGTGGAATGGCGAGTAAAATGCACTACTAAACTTCTACGATAGGGCAATCAGAGACCCGATTAGATCATTTTATATTTTGGTTAATATAAGAATTCAGCGAAATTCTATCACATTTGTTCAATTTACGTCGCTCCTATTTCAGATAGCATATTGGGCTAAGCGGCATCTCAAAGCGCATGAAATGACGAGTGAAATGCACTATTAAAATTCTATGATAGGGCAATCAGAGACCCGATTAGATCATTTTATATTATGGTTAATTTAAGAATTCAGCAATATTCCATCACATTTGTTCAATTTACGTCGCTCCTATTTCAGATAGCGTACTGGGCTAGGCGGCATCTAAAAGCGCATGAAATGGCGAGTAAAACGCGCTATTAAACTTCTAGGATAAGACAAACAGAGACCCGATTAGATCATTTTATATTACGCTTAATATGAGAATGCAGCGTAATTCTATCACATTTGTTCAACTTACGTCGCTCCTATTTCAGATAGCGTACTGGGATAGGCGGCATCTCAAAGCGCATGAAATGGCGAGTGAAATGCACTATTAGACTTCTATGGTAGGGCGAACAGAGACCCGATTAGATCATTTTACATTAAGGTTGATATAAGAATTCACGGAAATTCTATCACATTTGTTCAATTTACGTCGCTCCTGTTTCAGATAGCGTACTGGGCTAGGCGGCATCTAAAGGCGCATGAAATGGCGAGTATAATGCACTATTAAACTTCTAGGATAACGCTAACAGAGACCCGATTAGAACATTTTATATTATGGTTAATTTAAGAATTCAGCGAAATTCTATCACATTTGTTCAATTTACGTCGCTCCTATTTCAGATAGCATACTGCGCAAGGCGGCTTCTTAAAGCGCGTGGAATGGCGAGTAAAACGCGCTATTAAACTTCTAGGATAAGGCAAACAGAGACCCGATTAGATCATTTTATATTACGGTTAATATAAGAATGCAGCGTAATTCCAGCACATTTGTTCAACTTACGTCGCTCCTATTTCAGATAGCGTACTGGGCTAGGCTGCATCTCAAAGCGCATGAAATGGCGAGTGAAATGCACTATTAGACTTCTATGGTAGGGCGAACAGAGGCCCATTTAGATCATTTTACATTAAGGTTAATATAAGTATTCACGGAAATTCTATCACATTTGTTCAATTTACGTCGCTCCTATTTCAGATAGCGTACTGGGCTAGGCGGTATCTCAAAGCGCATGAAATGGCGACTACAATGCACTATTAAACTTCTAGGCTAGGGCGAACTGAGACCCGATTAGATCATTTTACATTTTGGTTAATAAAAGAATTCAGCGAAATTCCATCACATTTGTTCAATTTACGTCGCTCCTATTTCAGATAGCGTACTGGGCTAGGCGGCATCTTAAAGCGCGTGGAATGTCAAGTAAACTGCACGATTAAATTTCTATGATAGGGCAATCAGAGACCCGATTAGATCATTTTATATTTTGGTTAACATAAGAATTCAGCGAAATTCTATCACATTTGTTCAATTTACGTCGCTCCTATTACAGATAGCTTATTGGGCTTAGCGGCATCACAAAGCGCATGAAATGACGAGTGAAATGCACTATTAAACTTCGATGATAGGGCAATCAGAGACCCGATTAGATCATTTTATATTTTGGTTAATATAAGAATTCAGCGAAATTCTATCACATTTGTTCAATTTACGTCGCTCCTATTTCAGATAGCGAACTCGGCTAAGCGGCATCTCAAAGCGCATGAAGTGGCGAATAAAATGCACTATTAAACTTCTAGGCTATGGCGATCAGAGCCCCGATCAGATCATTTTACATTATGGTTTATAAAAGAATTCAGCGAAATTCTATCACATTTGTTCAACTTACGTCGCTGCTATTTCAGATAGCGTCCTGGGCTAGGCGGCATCTTAAAGCGCGTGGAATGGCAAGTAAAATGCACTATTAAACTTCTATGATAGGGCAATCAGAGACCCGATTAGATCATTTTATATTTTGGTTAATATAAGAATTCAGCGAAATTCTATCACATTTGTTCAATTTACGTCGCTCCTATTTTAGATAGCGAACTCGGCTAAGCGGCATCTCAAAGCGCATGAAGTGGCGAATAAAATGCACTATTAAACTTGTAGGCTAGGGCGAACAGAGACCCTATCAGATCATTTTACATTATGGTTAATAAAAGAATTCAGCGAAATTCTATCACATTTGCTCAACTTCTGTCATTCCTATTTCAGATAGCGTATTGGGCTAAGCGGCATCTCAAAGCGCATGAAATGGCGAGTAAAATGCACTATTAAACTTCTAGGGTAGGTGAAACAGAGTCCCGATGAGATCATTTTATATTATGGTTAATTTAAGAATTCAGCGAAATTCTATCACATTTGTTCAATTTACGTCGCTCCTATTTCAGATAGCATACTGGGCTAGGCGGCATCTTAAAGCGCGTGGAATGGCGAGTAAAATGCACTACTAAACTTCTATGATAGGGCAATCAGAGACCCGATTAGATCATTTTATATTTTGGTTAATATAAGAGTTCAGCGAAATTCTATCACATTTGATCAATTTACGTCGCTCCTATTTCAGATAGCTTATTGGGCTTAGCGGCATCTCAAAGCGCATGAAGTGGCGAATAAAATGCACTATTAAACTTGTAGGCTAGGGCGAACAGAGACCCGATCAGATCATTTTACATTATGGTTAATAAAAAAATTCAGCGAAATTCTATCACATTTGCTCAACTTCTGTCGCTCCTATTTCAGATAGCGTATTGGGCTAAGCGGCATCTCAAAGCGCATGAAATGGCGAGTAAAATGCACTATTAAACTTCTAGGGTAGGTCAGACAGAGTCCCGATGAGATCATTTTATATTATGGTTGATTTAAGAATTCAGCGAAATTCTATCACATTTGTTCAATTTACGTCGCTCCTATTTCAGTTAGCGTACTGGGCTAGGCGGCATCTTAAAGCGCATGAAATGACGAGTGAAATGCACTATTAAACTTCTATGATAGGGCAATCAGAGACCCGATTAGATCATTTTATATTTTGTTTAATATAAGATTTCAGGGAAATTTTATCACGTTTGTTCAATTTACGTCGCTCCCATTTCAGATAGCGTATTGGGCTAAGCGGCATCTCAAAGCGCATGAAATGGCGAGAAAATGCACTATTAACCTTCTAGGGTAGGTCAGACAGAGTCCCGATGAGATCATTTTATATTATGGTAAACATAAGAATTCAGGGAAATTCTATCACATTTGTTCAATTTACGTCGCTCCTATTTCAGATAGCGTACTGGGCTAGGCGGCATCTTAAAACGCGTGGAATGTCAAGTAAACTGCCCTATTAAATTTCTATGATAGGGCAATCAGAGACCCGATTAGATCATTTTATATTTTGGTTAACATAAGAATTCAGCGAAATTTTATCACATTTGTTCAATTTACGTCGCTCCTATTACAGATAGCTTATTGGGCTTAGCGGCATCACAAAGCGCATGAAATGACGAGTGAAATGCACTATTAAACTTCTATGATAGGGCAATCAGAGACCCGATTAGATCATTTTATATTTTGTTTAATATAAGATTTCAGGGAAATTTTATCACATTTGTTCAATTTACGTCGCTCCTATTTCAGATAGCGAACTCGGCTAAGCGGCATCTCAAAGCGCATGAAATGGCGAATAAAATGCACTATTAAACTTGTAGGCTATGGCGATCAGAGCCCCGATCAGATCATTTTACATTATGGTTAATAAAAGAACTCAGCGAAATTCTATCACATTTGTTCATCTTACGTCGCTGCTATTTCAGGTAGCGTACTGGGCTAGGCGGCATCTTAAAGCGCGTGGAATGGCAAGTAAAATGCACTATTAAACTTCTATGATAGGGCAATCAGAGACCCGATTAGATCATTTTATATTTTGGTTAATATAAGAATTCAGCGAAATTCTATCACATTTGATCAATTTACGTCGCTCCTATTTCAGATAGCTTATTGGGCTTAGTGGCATCTCAAAGCGCATGAAGTGGCGAATAAAATGCACTATTAAACTTGTAGGCTAGTGCGAACAGAGACACGATCAGATCATTTTACATTATGGTTAATAAAAAAATTCAGCGAAATTCTATCACATTTGTTCAACTTCTGTCGCTCCTATTTCAGATAGCGTATTGGGCTAAGCGGCATCTCAAAGCGCATGAAATGGCGAGTAAAATGCACTATTAACCTTCTAGGGTAGGTCAGACAGAGTCCCGATGAGATCATTTTATATTATGGTTAATTTAAGAATTCAGCGAAATTCTATCACATTTGTTCAATTTACGTCGCTCCTATTTCAGATAGCATACTGGGCTAGGCGGCATCTTAAAGCGCGTGGAATGGCGAGTAAAATGCACTACGAAACTTCTACGATAGGGCAATCAGAGACCCGATTAGATCATTTTATATTTTGGTTAATATAAGAATTCAGCGAAATTCTATCACATTTGTTCAATTTACGTCGCTCCTATTTCAGATAGCTTATTGGGCTTAGCGGCATCTCAAAGCGCATGAAATGGCGAGTGAAATGCACTATTAAACTTGTAGGCTAGGGCGAACAGAGACCCGATTAGATCATTTTACATTTTGGATAATAAAAGAATTCAGCGAAATTCTATCACATTTGTTCAATTAACGTCGCTCCTATTTCAGATAGCATATTGGGCTAAGCGGCATCTCAAAGCGCATGAAATGACGAGTGAAATGCACTATTAAGCTTATAGGGTGGGGCGAACAGAGACCAGATTAGATCATTTTACATTTTGGTTAATAAAAGAATTCAGCGAAATTCTATCACATTTGTTCAATTTACGTCGCTCCTATTTCAGATAGCGAACTCGGCTAAGCGGCATCTCAAAGCGCATGAAGTGGCGAATAAAATGCACTATTAAACTTGTAGGCTAGGGCGAACAGAGACCCTATCAGATCATTTTACATTATGGTTAATAAAAGAATTCAGCGAAATTCTATCACATTTGCTCAACTTCTGTCATTCCTATTTCAGATAGCGTACTGGGCTAAGCGGCATCTCAAAGCGCATGAAATGGCGAGTAAAATGCACTATTAAACTTCTAGGGTAGGTGAAACAGAGTCCCGATGAGATCATTTTATATTATGGTTAATTTAAGAATTCAGCGAAATTCTATCACATTTGTTCAATTTACGTCGCTCCTATTTCAGATAGCATACTGGGCTAGGCGGCATCTTAAAGCGCGTGGAATGGCGAGTAAAATGCACTACTAAACTTCTATGATAGGGCAATCAGAGACCCGATTAGATCATTTTATATTTTGGTTAATATAAGAGTTCAGCGAAATTCTATCACATTTGATCAATTTACGTCGCTCCTATTTCAGCTAGCTTATTGGGCTTAGCGGCATCTCAAAGCGCATGAAGTGGCGAATAAAATGCACTATTAAACTTGTAGGCTAGGGCGAACAGAGACCCGATCAGATCATTTTACATTATGGTTAATAAAAAAATTCAGCGAAATTCTATCACATTTGCTCAACTTCTGTCGCTCCTATTTCAGATAGCGTATTGGGCTAAGCGGCATCTCAAAGCGCATGAAATGGCGAGTAAAATGCACTATTAAACTTCTAGGGTAGGTCAGACAGAGTCCCGATGAGATCATTTTATATTATGGTTAATTTAAGAATTCAGCGAAATTCTATCACATTTGTTCAATTTACGTCGCTCCTATTTCAGATAGCCTACTGGGCTAGGCGGCATCTTAAAGCGCGTGGAATGGCGAGTAAAATGCACTATGAAACTTCTACGATAGGGCAATCAGAGACCCGATTAGATCATTTTATATTTTGGTTAATATAAGAATTCAGCGAAATTCTATCACATTTGTTCAATTTACGTCGCTCCTATTTCAGATAGCTTATTGGGCTTAGCGGCATCTCAAAGCGCATGAAATGGCGAGTGAAATGCACTATTAAACTTGTAGGCTAGGGCGAACAGAGACCCGATTAGATCATTTTACATTTTGGTTAATAAAAGAATTCAGCGAAATTCCATCACATTTGTTCAATTTACGTCGCTCCTATTTCAGATAGCGTACTGGGCTAGGCGGCATCTAAAAGCGCATGAAATGGCGAGTAAAACGCGCTATTAAACTTCTAGGATAAGGCAAACAGAGACCCGATTAGATCATTTTATATTACGCTTAATATGAGAATGCAGCGTAATTCTATCACATTTGTTCAACTTACGTCGCTCCTATTTCAGATACCGTACTGGGCTAGGCTGCATCTCAAAGCGCATGAAATGGCGAGTGAAATGCACTATTAAACTTCTAGGATAACGCAAACAGAGACCCGATTAGATCATTTTATATTATGGTTAATTTAAGAATTCAGCGAAATTCTATCACATTTGTTCAATTTACGTCGCTCCTATTTCAGATAGCATACTGCGCAAGGCGGCTTCTTAAAGCGCGTGGAATGGCGAGTAAAACGCGCTATTAAACTTCTAGGATAAGGCAAACAGAGACCCGATTAGATCATTTTATATTACGGTTAATATAAGAATGCAGCGTAATTCCAGCACATTTGTTCAACTTACGTCGCTCCTATTTCAGATAGCGTACTGGGCTAGGCTGCATCTCAAAGCGCATGAAATGGCGAGTGAAATGCACTATTAGACTTCTATGGTAGGGCGAACACAGGCCCGTTTAGATCATTTTACATTAAGGTTAATATAAGTATTCACGGAAATTCTATCACATTTGTTCAATTTACGTCGCTCCTATTTCAGATAGCGTACTGGGCTAGGCGGCTTCTCAAAGCGCATGAAATGGCGACTAAAATGCACTATTAAACTTCTAGGCTAGGGCGAACTGAGACCCGATTAGATCATTTTACATTTTGGTTAATAAAAGAATTCAGCGAAATTCCATCACATTTGTTCAATTTACGTCCCTCCTATTTCAGATAGCGTACTGGGCTTGGCGGCATCTTAAAGCGCATGAAATGACGAGTGAAACGCACTATTAAACTTCTATGATAGGGCAATCAGAGACCCGATTAGATCATTTTATATTTTGGTTAACATAAGAATTCAGCGAAATTCTATCACATTTGTTCAATTTACGTCGCTCCTATTACAGATAGCTTATTGGGCTTAGCGGCATCACAAAGCGCATGAAATGACGAGTGAAATGCACTATTAAACTTCGATGATAGGGCAATCAGAGACCCGATTAGATCATTTTATATTTTGTTTAATATAAGATTTCAGCGAAATTTTATCACGTTTGTTCAATTTACGTCGCTCCTATTTCAGATAGCGAACTCGGCTAAGCGGCATCTCAAAGCGCATGAAATGGCGAATAAAATGCACTATTAAACTTCTAGGCTATGGCGATCAGAGCCCCGATCAGATCATTTTACATTATGGTTAATACAAGAATTCAGCGAAATTCTATCACATTTGTTCAACTTACGTCGCTGCTATTTCAGATAGCGTACTGGGCTAGGCGGCATCTTAAAGCGCGTGGAATGTCAAGTAAGATGCACTATTAAACTTCTATGATAGGGCAATCTGAGACCCGATTAGATCGTTTTATATTTTGGTTAATATAAGAATTCAGCGAAATTCTATCACATTTGTTCAATTTACGTCGCTCCTATTTCAGATAGCGAACTCGGCTAAGCGGCATCCCAAAGCGCATGAAGTGGCGAATAAAATGCACTATTAAACTTGTAGGCTAGGGCGAACAGAGACCCTATCAGATCATTTTACATTATGGTTAATAAAAGAATTCAGCGAAATTCTATCACATTTGCTCAACTTCTGTCATTCCTATTTCAGATAGCGTATTGGGCTAAGCGGCATCTCAAATCGCATGAAATGGCGAGTAAAATGCACTATTAAACTTCTAGGGTAGGTGAAACAGAGTCCCGATGAGATCATTTTATATTATGGTTAATTTAAGAATTCAGCGAAATTCTATCACATTTGTTCAATTTACGTCGCTCCTATTTCAGATAGCATACTGGGCTAGGCGGCATCTTAAAGCGCGTGGAATGGCGAGTAAAATGCACTACTAAACTTCTATGATAGGGCAATCAGAGACCCGATTAGATCATTTTATATTTTGGTTAATATAAGAGTTCAGCGAAATTCTATCACATTTGATCAATTTACGTCGCTCCTATTTCAGATAGCTTATTGGGCTTAGCGGCATCTCAAAGCGCATGAAGTGGCGAATAAAATGCACTATTAAACTTGTAGGCTAGGGCGAACAGAGACCCGATCAGATCATTTTACATTATGGTTAATAAAAAAATTCAGCGAAATTCTATCACATTTGCTCAACTTCTGTCGCTCCTATTTCAGATAGCGTATTGGGCTAAGCGGCATCTCAAAGCGCATGAAATGGCGAGTAAAATGCACTATTAAACTTCTAGGGTAGGTCAGACAGAGTCCCGATGAGATCATTTTATATTATGGTTAATTTAAGAATTCAGCGAAATTCTATCACATTTGTTCAATTTACGTCGCTCCTATTTCAGATAGCATACTGGGCTAGGCGGCATCTTAAAGCGCGTGGAATGGCGAGTAAAATGCACTACTAAACTTAAATGATAGGGCAATCAGAGACCCGATTAGATCATTTTATATTTTGGTTAATATAAGAGTTCAGCGAAATTCTATCACATTTGATCAATTTACGTCGCTCCTATTTCAGATAGCTTATTGGGCTTAGTGGCATCTCAAAGCGCATGAAGTGGCGAATAAAATGCACTATTAAACTTGTAGGCTAGGGCGAACAGAGACCCGAACAGATCATTTTACATTATGGTTAATAAAAAAATTCAGCGAAATTCTATCACATTTGTTCAACTTCTGTCGCTCCTATTTCAGATAGCGTATTGGGCTAAGCGGCATCTCAAAGCGCATGAAATGACGAGTAAAATGCACTATTAACCTTCTAGGGTAGGTCAGACAGAGTCCCGATGAGATCATTTTATATTATGGTTAATTTAAGAATTCAGCGAAATTCTATCACATTTGTTCAATTTACGTCGCTCCTATTTCAGATAGCATACTGGGCTAGGCGGCATCTTAAAGCGCGTGGAATGGCGTGTAAAATGCACTACGAAACTTCTACGATAGGGCAATCAGAGACCCGATTAGATCATTTTATATTTTGGTTAATATAAGAATTCAGCGAAATTCTATCACATTTGTTCAATTTACGTCGCTCCTATTTCAGATAGCTTATTGGGCTTAGCGGCATCTCAAAGCGCATGAAATGGCGAGTGAAATGCACTATTAAACTTCTAGGCTAGGGCGAACAGAGACCCGATTAGATCATTTTACATTTTGGTTAATAAAAGAATTCAGCGAAATTCTATCACATTTGTTCAATTTACGTCGCTCCTATTTCAGATAGCATATTGGGCTAAGCGGCATATCAAAGCGCATGAAATGACGAGTGAAATGCACTATTAAGCTTCTAGGGTGGGGCGAACAGAGACCCGATTAGATCATTTTACATTAAGGTAAATATAAGAATTCACGGAAATTTTATCACATTTGTTCAATTTACGTCGCTCCTATTTCAGATAGCGTACTGGGCTATGCGGCATGTAAAAGCGCATGAAATGGCGAGTATAATGCACTATTAAACTTCTAGGATAACGCAAACAGAGACCCGATTAGATCATTTTATATTATGGTTAATTTAAGAATTCAGCAAAATTCTATCACATTTGTTCAATTTACGTCGCTCCTATTTCAGATAGCGTACTGGGCTAGGCGGCATCTTAAAGCGCATGAAATGACGAGTGAAATGCACTATTAAACTTCTATGATAGGGCAATCAGAGACCCGATTAGATCATTTTATATTTTGTTTAATATAAGATTTCAGGGAAATTTTATCACATTTGTCCAATTTACGTCGCTCCATTTCAGATAGCGTATTGGGCTAAGCGGCATCTCAAAGCGCATGAAATGGCGAGTAAAATGCACTATTAACCTTCTAGGGTAGGTCAGACAGAGTCCCGATGACATCATTTTATATTATGGTTAACATAAGAATTCAGGGAAATTCTATCACATTTGTTCAATTTACGTCGCTCCTATTTCAGATAGCGTACTGGGCTAGGCGGCATCTTAAAGCGCGTGGAATGTCAAGTAAACTGCACTACGAAACTTCTACGATAGGGCAATCAGAGACCCGATTAGATCATTTTATATTTTGGTTAATATAAGAATTCAGCGAAATTCTATCACATTTGTTCAATTTACGTCGCTCCTATTTCAGATAGCTTATTGGGCTTAGCGGCATCTCAAAGCGCATGAAATGGCGAGTGAAATGCACTATTAAACTTCTAGGCTAGGGCGAACAGAGACCCGATTAGATCATTTTACATTTTGGTTAATAAAAGAATTCAGCGAAATTCTATCACATTTGTTCAATTTACGTCGCTCCTATTTCAGATAGCATATTGGGCTAAGCGGCATATCAAAGCGCATGAAATGACGAGTGAAATGCACTATTAAGCTTCTAGGGTGGGGCGAACAGAGACCCGATTAGATCATTTTACATTAAGGTAAATATAAGAATTCACGGAAATTTTATCACATTTGTTCAATTTACGTCGCTCCTATTTCAGATAGCGTACTGGGCTATGCGGCATGTAAAAGCGCATGAAATGGCGAGTATAATGCACTATTAAACTTCTAGGATAACGCAAACAGAGACCCGATTAGATCATTTTATATTATGGTTAATTTAAGAATTCAGCAAAATTCTATCACATTTGTTCAGTTTACGTCGCTCCTATTTCAGATAGCGTACTGGGCTAGGCGGCATCTTAAAGCGCATGAAATGACGAGTGAAATGCACTATTAAACTTCTATGATAGGGCAATCAGAGACCCGATTAGATCATTTTATATTTTGTTTAATATAAGATTTCAGGGAAATTTTATCACATTTGTCCAATTTACGTCGCTCCCATTTCAGATAGCGTATTGGGCTAAGCGGCATCTCAAAGCGCATGAAATGGCGAGTAAAATGCACTATTAACCTTCTAGGGTAGGTCAGACAGAGTCCCGATGACATCATTTTATATTATGGTTAACATAAGAATTCAGGGAAATTCTATCACATTTGTTCAATTTACGTCGCTCCTATTTCAGATAGCGTACTGGGCTAGGCGGCATCTTAAAGCGCGTGGAATGTCAAGTAAACTGCCCTATTAAATTTCTATGATAGGGCAATCAGAGACCCGATTAGATCATTTTATATTTTGGTTAACATAAGAATTCAGCGAAATTTTATCACATTTGTTCAATTTACGTCGCTCCTATTACAGATAGCTTATTGGGCTTAGCGGCATCACAAAGCGCATGAAATGACGAGTGAAATGCACTATTAAACTTCTATGATAGGGCAATCAGAGACCCGATTAGATCATTTTATATTTTGTTTAATATAAGATTTCAGGGAAATTTTATCACATTTGTTCAATTTACGTCGCTCCTATTTCAGATAGCGAACTCGGCTAAGCGGCATCTCAAAGCGCATGAAATGGCGAATAAAATGCACTATTAAACTTCTAGGCTATGGCGATCAGAGCCCCGATCAGATCATTTTACATTATGGTTAATAAAAGAATTCAGCGAAATTCTATCACATTTGGTCAACTTACGTCGCTGCTATTTCAGATAGCGTACTGGGCTAGGCGGCATCTTAAAGCGCGTGGAATGGCAAGTAAAATGCACTATTAAACTTCTATGATAGGGCAATCAGAGACCCGATTAGATCATTTTATATTTTGGTTAATATAAGAATTCAGCGAAATTCTATCACATTTGATCAATTTACGTCGCTCCTATTTCAGATAGCTTATTGGGCTTAGCGGCATCTCAAAGCGCATGAAGTGGCGAATAAAATGCACTATTAAACTTGTAGGCTAGGGCGAACAGGGACCCGATCAGATCATTTTACATTATGGTTAATAAAAAAATTCAGCGAAATTCTATCACATTTGCTCAACTTCTGTCGCTCCTATTTCAGATAGCGTATTGGGCTAAGCGGCATCTCAAAGCGCATGAAATGGCGAGTAAAATGCACTATTAAACTTCTAGGGTAGGTCAGACAGAGTCCCGATGAGATCATTTTATATTATGGTTAATTTAAGAATTCAGCGAAATTCTATCACATTTGTTCAATTTACGTCGCTCCTATTTCAGATAGCATACTGGGCTAGGCGGCATCTTAAAGCGCGTGGAATGGCGAGTAAAATGCACTACTAAACTTCTACGATAGGGCAATCAGAGACCCGATTAGATCATTTTATATTTTTGTTAATATAAGAATTCAGCGAAATTCTATCACATTTGTTCAATTTACGTCGCTCCTATTTCAGATAGCTTATAGGGCTTAGCGGCATCTCAAAGCGCATGAAATGACGAGTGAAATGCACTATCAAAATTCTATGATAGGGCAATCAGAGACCCGATTAGATCATTTTATATTATGGTTAATTTAAGAATTCAGCAAAATTCCATCACATTTGTTCAATTTACGTCGCTCCTATTTCAGATAGCGTACTGGGCTAGGCAGCATCTAAAAGCGCATGAAATGGCGAGTATAATGCACTATTAAACTTCTATGATAACGCAAACAGAGACCCGATTAGATCATTTTATATTATGGTTAATTTAAGAATTCAGCGAAATTCTATCGCATTTGTTCAATTTACGTCGCTCCTATTTCAGATAGCATACTGCGCAAGGCGGCTTCTTAAAGCGCGTGGAATGGTGAGTAAAACGCGCTATTAAACTTCTAGAATAAGGCAAACAGAGACCCGATTAGATCATTTTATATTACGGTTAATATAAGAATGCAGCGTAATTCCAGCACATTTGTTCAACTTACGTCGCTCCTATTTCAGATAGCGTACTGGGCTAGGCTGCATCTCAAAGCGCATGAAATAGCGATTGAAATGCACTATTAGACTTCTATGGTAGCGCGAACAGAGGCCCGTTTAAATCATTTTACATTAAGGTTAATATAGGTATTCACGGAAATTTTATCACATTTGTTCAATTTACGTCGCTCCTATTTCAGATAGCTTATAGGGCTTAGCGGCATCTCAAAGCGCATGAAATGACGAGTGAAATGCACTATCAAAATTCTATGATAGGGCAATCAGAGACCCGATTAGATCATTTTACATTTTGGTTAATAAAAGAATTCAGCGAAATTCCATCACATTTGTTCAATTTACGTCGCTCCTATTTCAGATAGCATATTGGGCTAAGCGGCATCTCAAAGAGCATGTAATGACGAGTGAAATGCACTATTAAGCTTCTAGGGTGGGGCGAACAGAGACCCGATTAGATCATTTTACATTAAGGTAAATATAAGAATTCACGGAAATTCTATCACATTTGTTCAATTTACGTCGCTCCTATTTCAGATAGCGTACTGGGCTAGGCGGCATCTTAAAGCGCGTGGAATGTCAAGTAAACTGCACTATTAAATTTCTATGATAGGGCAATCAGAGACCCGATTAGATCATTTTATATTTTGGTTAACATAAGAATTCAGCGAAATTTTATCACATTTGTTCAATTTACGTCGCTCCTATTACAGATAGCTTATTGGGCTTAGCGGCATCACAAAGCGCATGAAATGACGACTGAAATGCACTATTAAACTTCTATGATAGGGCAATCAGAGACCCGATTAGATCATTTTATATTTTGTTTAATATAAGATTTCAGGGAAATTTTATCACATTTGTTCAATTTACGTCGCTCCTATTTCAGATAGCGAACTCGGCTAAGCGGCATCTCAAAGCGCATGAAATGGCGAATAAAATGCACTATTAAACTTCTAGGCTATGGCGATCAGAGCCCCGATCAGATCATTTTACATTATGGTTAATAAAAGAACTCAGCGAAATTCTATCACATTTTTTCATCTTACGTCGCTGCTATTTCAGATAGCGTACTGGGCTAGGCGGCATCTTAAAGCGCGTGGAATGGCAAGTAAAATGCACTATTAAACTTCTATGATAGGGCAATCAGAGACCCGATTAGATCATTTTATATTTTGGTTAATATAAGAATTCAGCGAAATTCTATCACATTTGATCAATTTACGTCGCTCCTATTTCAGATAGCTTATTGGGCTTAGTGGCATCTCAAAGCGCATGAAGTGGCGAATAAAATGCACTATTAAACTTGTAGGCTAGGGCGAACAGAGACACGATCAGATCATTTTACATTATGGTTAATAAAAAAATTCAGCGAAATTCTATCACATTTGTTCAACTTCTGTCGCTCCTATTTCAGATAGCGTATTTAGCTAAGCGGCATCTCAAAGCGCATGAAATGGCGAGTAAAATGCACTATTAACCTTCTAGGGTAGGTCAGACAGAGTCCCGATGAGATCATTTTATATTATGGTTAATTTAAGAATTCAGCGAAATTCTATCACATTTGTTCAATTTACGTCGCTCCTATTTCAGATAGCATACTGGGCTAGGCGGCATCTCAAAGCGCATGAAATGACGAGTGAAATGCACTATTAAGCTTATAGGGTGGGGCGAACAGAGAACCGATTAGATCATTTTACATTAAGGTAAATATAAGAATTCACGGAAATTCTATCACATTTGTTCAATTTACGTCGCTCCTATTTCAGATAGCGTACTGGGCTAGGCGGCATCTTAAAGCGCATGAAATGACGAGTGAAATGCACTATTAAACTTCTATGATAGGGCAATCAGAGACCCGATTAGATCATTTTATATTTTGTTTAATATAAGATTTCGGGGAAATTTTATCACATTTGTTCAATTTACGTCGCTCCTATTTCAGATAGCGTACTGGGCTAGGCGGCATCTTAAAGCGCGTGGAATGTCAAGTAAACTGCACTATTAAATTTCTATGATAGGGCAATCAGAGACCCGATTAGATCATTTTATATTTTGGTTAACATAAGAATTCAGCGAAATTCTATCACATTTGTTCAATTTACGTCGCTCCTATTACAGATAGCTTATTGGGCTTAGCGGCATCACAAAGCGCATGAAATGACGACTGAAATGCACTATTAAACTTCTATGATAGGGCAATCAGAGACCCGATTAGATCATTTTATATTTTGTTTAATATAAGATTTCAGGGAAATTTTATCACATTTGTTCAATTTACGTCGCTCCTATTTCAGATAGCGAACTCGGCTAAGCGGCATCTCAAAGCGCATGAAATGGCGAATAAAATGCACTATTAAACTTCTAGGCTATGGCGATCAGAGCCCCGATCAGATCATTTTACATTATGGTTAATAAAAGAACTCAGCGAAATTCTATCACATTTGTTCATCTTACGTCGCTGCTATTTCAGATAGCGTACTGGGCTAGGCGGCATCTTAAAGCGCGTGGAATGGCAAGTAAAATGCACTATTAAACTTCTATGATAGGGCAATCAGAGACCCGATTAGATCATTTTATATTTTGGTTAATATAAGAATTCAGCGAAATTCTATCACATTTGATCAATTTACGTCGCTCCTATTTCAGATAGCTTATTGGGCTTAGTGGCATCTCAAAGCGCATGAAGTGGCGAATAAAATGCACTATTAAACTTGTAGGCTAGGGCGAACAGAGACACGATCAGATCATTTTACATTATGGTTAATAAAAAAATTCAGCGAAATTCTATCACATTTGCTCAACTTCTGTCGCTCCTATTTCAGATAGCGTATTGGGCTAAGCGGCATCTCAAAGCGCATGAAATGGCGAGTAAAATGCACTATTAAACTTCTAGGGTAGGTCAGACAGAGTCCCGATGAGATCATTTTATATTATGGTTAATTTAAGAATTCAGCGAAATTCTATCACATTTGTTCAATTTACGTCGCTCCTATTTCAGATAGCATACTGGGCTAGGCGGCATCTTAAAGCGCGTGGAATGGCGAGTAAAATGCACTACGAAACTTCTACGATAGGGCAATCAGAGACCCGATTAGATCATTTTATATTTTGGTTAATATAAGAATTCAGCGAAATTCTATCACATTTGTTCAATTTACGTCGCTCCTATTTCAGATAGCTTATAGAGCTTAGCGGCATCTCAAAGCGCATGAAATGGCGAGCAAAATGCACAATTAAACTTCTATGGTAGGTCAAACAGAGTCCCGATGAGATCATTTTATATTTTGGTTAATATAAGAGTTCAGCGAAATTCTATCACATTTGATC
This sequence comes from Macropis europaea, assembly GCA_916610135.2. Classification (NCBI taxonomy): domain Eukaryota; kingdom Metazoa; phylum Arthropoda; class Insecta; order Hymenoptera; family Melittidae; genus Macropis; species Macropis europaea. The sequence continues at coordinate 224,227 of CAKAJE020001566.1, forward strand.
AATTTACGTCGCTCCTATTTCAGATAGCTTATTGGGCTTAGCGGCATCTCAAAGCGCATGAAGTGGCGAATAAAATGCACTATTAAACTTGTAGGCTAGGGCGAACAGAGACCCGATCAGATCATTTTACATTATGGTTAATAAAAAAATTCAGCGAAATTCTATCACATTTGTTCAACTTCTGTCGCTCCTATTTCAGATAGCGTATTCGGCTAAGCGGCATCTCAAAGCGCATGAAATGGCGAGTACAATGCACTATTAAACTTCTAGGGTAGGTCACACAGAGTCCCGATGAGATCATTTTATATTATGGTTAATTTAAGAATTCAGCGAAATTCTATCACATTTGTTCAATTTACGTCAGTCCTATTTCAGATAGCATACTGGGCTAGGCGGCATCTTAAAGCGCGTGGAATGGCGAGTAAAATGCACTACTAAACTTCTACGATAGGGCAATCAGAGACCCGATTAGATCATTTTATATTTTTGTTAATATAAGAATTCAGCGAAATTCTATCACATTTGTTCAATTTACGTCGCTCCTATTTCAGATAGCGTACTGGGCTAGGCGGCATCTTAAAGCGCCTGGAATGGCGAGTAAAATGCACTACTAAACTTCTACGATAGGGCAATCAGAGACCCGATTAGATCATTTTATATTTTGGTTAATATAAGAATTCAGCGAAATTCTATCACATTTGTTCAATTTACGTCGCTCCTATTTCAGATAGCTTATAGAGCTTAGCGGCATCTCAAAGCGCATGAAATGGCGAGCAAAATGCACAATTAAACTTCTAGGGTAGGTCAAACAGAGTCCCGATGAGATCATTTTATATTATGGTTAATTTAAGAATTCAGCGAAATTCTATCACATTTGTTCAATTTACGTCGCTCCTATTTCAGATAGCATACTGCGCTAGGCGGCATCTTAAAGCGCGTGGAATGGCGAGTAAAATGCACTACTAAACTTCTATGATAGGGCAATCAGAGACCCGATTAGATCATTTTATATTATGGTTAATTTAAGAATTCAGCAAAATTCCATCACATTTGTTCAATTTACGTCGCTCCTATTTCAGATAGCGTACTGGGCTAGGCGGCATCTAAAAGCGCATGAAATGGCGAGTAAAACGCGCTATTAAACTTCTAGGATAAGGCAAACAGAGACCCGATTAGATCATTTTATATTACGCTTAATATGAGAATGCAGCGTAATTCTATCACATTTGTTCAACTTACGTCGCTCCTATTCCAGACAGCGTACTGGGATAGGCGGCATCTCAAGGCGCATGAAATGGCGAGTGAAATGCACTATTAGACTTCTATGGTAGGGCGAACAGAGACCCGATTAGATCATTTTACATTAAGGTTGATATAAGAATTCACGGAAATTCTATCACATTTGTTCAATTTACGTCGCTCCTGTTTCAGATAGCGTACTGGGCTAGGCGGCATCTAAAAGCGCATGAAATGGCGAGTATAATGCACTATTAAACTTCTAGGATAACGCAAACAGAGACCCGATTAGATCATTTTATATTATGGTTAATTTAAGAATTCAGCGAAATTCTATCACATTTGTTCAATTTACGTCGCTCCTATTACAGATAGCTTATTGGGCTTAGCGGCATCAGAAAGCGCATGAAATGACGAGTGAAATGCACTATTAAACTTCTATGATAGGGCAATCAGAGACCCGATTAGATCATTTTATATTTTGTGTAATATAAGATTTCAGGGAAATTTTATCACGTTTGTTCAATTTACGTCGCTCCTATTTCAGATAGCGAACTCGGCTAAGCGGCATCTCAAAGCGCATGAAATGGCGAATAAAATGCACTATTAAACTTCTAGGCTATGGCGATCAGAGCCCCGATCAGATCATTTTACATTATGGTTAATAAAAGAATTCAGCGAAATTCTATCACATTTGTTCAATTTTCGTCGCTCCTATTTCAGATAGCGTATTGGGCGAAGCGGCATCTCAAAGCGCATGAAATGGCGAATAAAATGCACTATTAAACTTCTAGGGTAGGGCAAACAGAGACCCGATTAGATCATTTTATATTACGGTTAATATAAGAATTCAGCGTAATTATATCACATTTGTTCCACTTACGTCGCTCCTATTTTAGATAGCGTACTGGGCCAGGCGGCATCTCAAAGCGCATGAAATGGCAAGTAAAATGCACCATTAAACTTCTAGGATAAGCCAAACAGAGACCCGATTAGATCATTTTATATTACGGTTAATATAAGAATTCAGCGTAATTCTATCACATTTGTTCAATTTACGTCGCTCGTATTTCAAATAGCGGATTGGGCTAAGCGGCATCTCAAAGCGCATGAAATGGCGAGTAAAATGCACTACTAAACTTCTATGATAGGGCAATCAGAGACCCGATTAGATCATTTTATATTTTGTATAATAAATGATTTCAGGGAAATTCTATCACATTTGTTCAATTTACGTCGCTCCTATTTCAGATAGCGTATTGAGCTAAGCGGCATCTCAAAGCGCATGAAATGGCGAATAAAATGCGCTATTAAACTTCTAGGCTATGGCGAACAGAGACCCGATTAGATCATTTTACATTATGGTTCATAAAAGAATTCAGCGAAATTCTATCACATTTGTTCAATTTTCGTCGCTCCTATTTCAGATAGCGTATTGGGCGAAGCGGCATCTCAAAGCGCATGAAATGGCGAATAAAATGCACTATTAAACTTCTAGGGTAGGGCAAACAGAGACCCGATTAGATCAGTTTATATTATAGTGAATTTAAGAGTTCAGCGTAATTCTATCACATTTGTTCAACTTACGTCGCTCCTATTTCAGATAGCGTACTGGGCTAGGCGGCACCTTAAAGCGCGTGGAATGGCGAGTAAAATGCACTACTTAACTTCTATGATAGGGCAATCAGAGACCTGATTAGATCATTTTATATTATGGTTAATATAAGATTTCAGGGAAATTTTATCACATTTGTTCAATTTACGTCGCTCCTATTTCAGATAGCGAACTCGGCTAAGCGGCATCTCAAAGCGCATGAAATGGCGAATAGAATGCACTATTAAACTTCTAGGCTAGGGCGAACAGAGACCCGATCAGATCATTTTACATTATGGTTAATAAAAGAATTCAGCGAAATTCTATCACATTCGTTCAAATTACGTCGCTCCTATTTGAGATAACGTACTGGGCTAAGCGGCATCTCAAAGCGCATGAAATGGCGAGTAAAATGCACTATTAAACTTCTAGCGTAGGGCAAACAGAGACCCGATTAGATCATTTCATATTATGGTTAATTTAAGAATTCAGCAAAATTCTATCACATTTGTTCAATTTACGTCGTTACTATTTCAGATAGGGTACTGGGCTCGGCGGCATCTTAAAGCGCGTGGAATGGCGAGTGAAATGCACTATTAGACTTCTATGGTAGGGCGAACAGAGACCCGATTAGATCATTTTATATTATGGTTAATTTAAGAATTCAGCAAAATTCTATCACATTTGTTCAATTTACGTCGCTCCTATTTCAGTTAGCGTATTCGGCTAAGCGGCATCTCAAAGCGCATGAAATGGCGAGTAAAATGCACTATTAAAGTTCTAGGGTAGGGCAAACAGAGACCCGATAATATCATTTTATATTATGGTTAATTTAAGAATTCAGCGAAATTCTATCACATTTGTTCAATTTACGTCGCTCCTATTTCAGATAGCTTATTGGGCTTAGCGGCATCAGAAAGCGCATGAAATGACGAGTAAAATGCACTATTAAACTTCTATGATAGGGCAATCAGAGACCCGATTAGATCATTTTATATTTTGTGTAATATAAGATTTCAGGGAAATTTTATCACGTTTGTTCAATTTACGTCGCTCCTATTTCAGATAGCGAACTCGGCTAAGCGGCATCTCAAAGCGCATGAAATGGCGAATAAAATGCACTATTAAACTTATAGGCTATGGCGATCAGAGCCCCGATCAGATCATTTTACATTATGGTTAATAAAAGAATTCAGCGAAATTCTATCACATTTGTTCAATTTTCGTCGCTCCTATTTCAGATAGCGTATTGGGCGAAGCGGCATCTCAAAGCGCATGAAATGGCGAATAAAATGCACTATTAAACTTCTAGGGTAGGGCAAACAGAGACCCGATTAGATCATTTTATATTACGGTTAATATAAGAATTCAGCGTAATTATATCACATTTGTTCCACTTACGTCGCTCCTATTTTAGGTAGCGTACTGGGCCAGGCGGCATCTCAAAGCGCATGAAATGGCAAGTAAAATGCACCATTAAACTTCTAGGATAAGCCAAACAGAGACCCGATTAGATCATTTTATATTACGGTTAATATAAGAATTCAGCGTAATTCTATCACATTTGTTCAATTTACGTCGCTCGTATTTCAAATAGCGGATTGGGCTAAGCGGCATCTCAAAGCGCATGAAATGGCGAGTAAAATGCACTACTAAACTTCTATGATAGGGCAATCAGAGACCCGATTAGATCATTTTATATTTTGTATAATAAATGATTTCAGGGAAATTCTATCACATTTGTTCAATTTACGTCGCTCCTATTTCAGATAGCGTATTGAGCTAAGCGGCATCTCAAAGCGCATGAAATGGCGAATAAAATGCGCTATTAAACTTCTAGGCTATGGCGAACAGAGACCCGATTAGATCATTTTACATTATGGTTCATAAAAGAATTCAGCGAAATTCTATCACATTTGTTCAATTTTCGTCGCTCCTATTTCAGATAGCGTATTGGGCGAAGCGGCATCTCAAAGCGCATGAAATGGCGAATAAAATGCACTATTAAACTTCTAGGGTAGGGCAAACAGAGACCCGATTAGATCAGTTTATATTATAGTGAATTTAAGAGTTCAGCGTAATTCTATCACATTTGTTCAACTTACGTCGCTCCTATTTCAGATAGCGTACTGGGCTAGGCGGCACCTTAAAGCGCGTGGAATGGCGAGTAAAATGCACTACTTAACTTCTATGATAGGGCAATCAGAGACCTGATTAGATCATTTTATATTATGGTTAATATAAGATTTCAGGGAAATTTTATCACATTTGTTCAATTTACGTCGCTCCTATTTCAGATAGCGAACTCGGCTAAGCGGCATCTCAAAGCGCATGAAATGGCGAATAGAATGCACTATTAAACTTCTAGGCTAGGGCGAACAGAGACCCGATCAGATCATTTTACATTATGGTTAATAAAAGAATTCAGCGAAATTCTATCACATTCGTTCAAATTACGTCGCTCCTATTTGAGATAACGTACTGGGCTAAGCGGCATCTCAAAGCGCATGAAATGGCGAGTAAAATGCACTATTAAACTTCTAGCGTAGGGCAAACAGAGACCCGATTAGATCATTTCATATTATGGTTAATTTAAGAATTCAGCAAAATTCTATCACATTTGTTCAATTTACGTCGTTACTATTTCAGATAGGGTACTGGGCTCGGCGGCATCTTAAAGCGCGTGGAATGGCGAGTGAAATGCACTATTAGACTTCTATGGTAGGGCGAACAGAGACCCGATTAGATCATTTTATATTATGGTTAATTTAAGAATTCAGCAAAATTCTATCACATTTGTTCAATTTACGTCGCTCCTATTTCAGTTAGCGTATTCGGCTAAGCGGCATCTCAAAGCGCATGAAATGGCGAGTAAAATGCACTATTAAAGTTCTAGGGTAGGGCAAACAGAGACCCGATAATATCATTTTATATTATGGTTAATTTAAGAATTCAGCGAAATTCTATCACATTTGTTCAATTTACGTCGCTCCTATTTCAGATAGCGTATTGGGATAAGCGGCATCTGAAAGCGCATGAAATGGCGAGTAAAATGCACTATTAAACTTCTAGGCTAGGGCAAACAAAGACCCGATTAAATCATTTTATATTATGGTTAATTTACGAATTCAGCGAAATTCTATCACATTTATTCAATTTACGTCGCTCCTAGTTCAGATAGCGTATTGGGATATGCGGCATCTCAAGGCGCATGAAATGGCGAGTAAAATGCACCATTAAACTTCTAGGAGAAGACAAACAGAGACCCGATTACATCATTTTATATTACGGTTAATATAAGAATTCAGCGTAATTCTATCACATTTGTTCAATTTACGTCGCTCGTATTTCAAATAGCGTATTGGGCTAAGCGGCACCTCAAAGCGCATGAAATGGCGAGTGAAATGCACTATTAGACTTCTATGGTAGGGCGAACAGAGACCCGAGTAGATCATTTTACATTAAGGTTAATATAAGAATTCACGGAAATTCTATCACATTTGTTCAATTTACGTCGCTCCTATTTCAGATAGCGTATTGGGCTAAGCGGCATCTCAAAGCGCATGAAATGGCGAGTAAAATGCAATACTAAACTTCTAGGATAAGGCAAACAGAGACCCGATTAGATCATTTTATATTACGGTTAATATAAGAATTCAGCGTAATTCTATCACATTTGTTCAATTTACGTCGCTCCTATTTCAGATAGCGTATTGGGCTAAGCGGCATCTCAAAGCGCATGAAATGGCGAGTGAAATGCACCATTAGACTTCTATGGTAGGGCGAACAGTGACCCGATTAGATCATTTTACATTAAGGTTAATATAAGGATTCACAGAAATTCTATCACATTTGTTCAATTTACGTCGCTCCTATTTCAGATAGCGTACTGGGCTAGGCGGCATCTCAAAGCGCATGAAATGGCAAGTAAAATGCACCATTAAACTTCTAGGATAAGCCAAACAGAGACCCGATTAGATCATTTTATATTACGGTTAATATAAGAATTCAGCGTAATTCTATCACATTTGTTCAATTTACGTCGCTCGTATTTCAAATAGCGTACTCGGCTAGGCGGCACCTTAAAGCGCGTGGAATGGCGAGTAAAATGCACTACTTAACTTCTATGATAGGGCAATCAGAGACCTGATTAGATCATTTTATATTTTGTTTAATATAAGATTTCAGGGAAATTCTATCACATTTGTTCAATTTACGTCGCTCCTATTTCAGATAGCGTACTGGGCTAGGCGGCATCTCAAAGCGCATGAAATGGCAAGTAAAATGCACCATTAAACTTCTAGGATAAGCCAAACAGAGACCCGATTAGATCATTTTATATTACGGTTAATATAAGAATTCAGCGTAATTCTATCACATTTGTTCAATTTACGTCGCTCGTATTTCAAATAGCGTATTGGGCTAAGCGGCATCTCAAAGCGCATGAAATGGCGAGTAAAATGCAATACTAAACTTCTAGGATAAGGCAAACAGAGACCCGATTAGATCATTTTACATTATGGTTCATAAAAGAATTCAGCGAAATTCTATCACATTTGTTCAATTTTCGTCGCTCCTATTTCAGATAGCGCATTGGGCGCAGCGGCATCTCAAAGCGCATGAAATGGCGAATAAAATGCACTATTAAAATTCTAGGGTAGGGCAAACAGAGACCCGATTAGATCATTTTATATTATAGTGAATTTAAGAATTCAGCGAAATTCTATCACATTTGTTCAATTTACGTCGCTCCTATTTCACATTGCGTATTGGGCTAAGCGGCATCTCAAAGCGCAAGAAATGGCGAGTAAAATGCACTATTAAACTTCTAGGGTAGGGCAAACAGACACCCAATAAGATCATTTTATATTATGGTTAATTCAAGAATTCAGCGAAACTCTATCACATTTATTCAATTTATGTCGCTCCTATTTCAGATAGCGTATTGGGCTAAGCGGCATCTCAAAGCGCATGAAATGGCGAATAAAATGCACTATTAAACTTCTATGATAGGGCAATCAGAGACCCGATTAGATTATTTTATATTTTGGTTAATTTAAGAATTCAGCGAAATTCTATCACATTTGTTCAATTTACGTCGCTCCTATTTCAGATAGTGTACTGGGCTAGGCGGCATCTTAAAGCGCGTGGAAGGGCGTGTAAAATGCACTACTAAACTTCTACGAGAGGGCAATCAGAGTCCCGTTTAGATCATTTTATATTTTGTTTAATATAAGATTTCAGGGAAATTCTAACACATTTGCTCAATTTACGTCGCTCCTATTTCAGAAAGCGTATTGGGCTAAGCGGCATCTCAAAACGCATGAAATGGCGAACAAAGTGCACTATTAAACTTCTAGGCTAGGGCGAACAGAGACCAGATTAGATCATTTTATATTTTGGTTAATATAAGAATTCTGCGAAATTCTATCCCATTTGTTCAACTTACGTCGCTCCTATTTCAGATATCGTACTGGGCTAGGCGGCATCTTAAAGCGCGTGGAATGGCGAGTAGAATGCACTACTAAACTTCTATGATAGGGCAATCAGAGACCCGATTAGATCATTTTATATTTTGTTTAATATAAGATTTCAGGGAAATTGTATCACATTTGTTCAATTTACGTCGCTCCTATTTCAGATAGCGTATTGGGCTAAGCGGCCTCTCAAACCGCATGAAATGGCGAGTGAAATGCACTATTAGACTTCTATGGTAGGGCGAACAGAGACCCGATAGGATCATTTTACATTAAGGTTAATATAAGAATTCACGGAAATTCTATCACATTTGTTCAATTTACGTCGCTCCTATTTCAGATAGCGTATTGGGCTAAGCGGCCTCTCAAAGCGTATGAAATGGCGAGTGAAATGCACTATTAGACTTCTATGGCAGGGCGAACAGAGACCCGATAGGATCATTTCACATTTTGATTAATAAAAGAATTCAGCGAAATTCTATCACATTTGTTCAATTTACGTCGCACCTATTCCAGATAGCGTATTCGGCTAAGCGGCATCTCAAAGCGCATGAAATGGCGAATAAAATGCACTATTAAACTTCTAGGCTAGGGCGAACAGAGACCAGATTAGATCATTTTATATTTTGGTTAATATAAGAATTCTGCGAAATTCTATCACATTTGTTCAATTTACGTCGCTCCTATTTCAGATAGCTTATTGGACTTAGCGGCATCTCAAAGCGCATGAAGTGCCGAGTGAAATGCACTATTAAACTTCGAGGGCAGGGCAAACCGAGACCCGATTAGATCATTTTATATTATGGTTAATTTAAGAATTCAGAAAAATTCTGTCATATTTGTTCAATTTACGTCGCTCCTATTTCAGATAGCGTACTGGGCTAGGCGGCACCTTGAACAGCGTGGAATGGCGAGTAAAATGCACCACTAAAGTTCTATGATAGGGCAATCAGGGACCCGATTAGATCAGTTTATATTTTGTTTGATATAAGATTTCAGGGAAATTCTATCAGATTTGTTCAATTTACGTCGCTGCTATTTCAGATAGCGTATTGGGCTAAGCGGCATCTAAAAGCGTTTGAAATGGCGAATAAAATGCACTATTAAACTTCTAGGCTACGGTGAACAGAGACCCGATTACATCATTTTACGTTATGGTTAATAAAAGAATTCAGCGAAATTCTACCACATTTGTTCAATTTACATCGCTCCTACTTCAGATAGCGTATTGGGCTAAATGGCATCTCAAAGCGCATGAAATGACGAGTAAAATGCACTATTAAACTTCTTGGATAAGGCCAACAGAGACCCGATTAGATCATTTTATATTACGGTTAATATAAGAATTCAGCGTAATTATATCACATTTGTTCAACTTACGTCGCTCCTATTTCAGATAGCGTACTGGGCTAGACGGCATCTTAAAGCGCGTGGAAGGGCGAGTAAAATGCACTACGAAACTTCTATGATAGGGCAATCAGAGACCCGATTAGATCATTTTATATTTTGTTTAATATAAGATTTCAAGGAAATTCTATTACATTTGTTCAATTTACGTCGCTCCTATTTCAGATAGCGTATTAGGCTATGAGGCATCTCAAAGCGCATGAAATGACGAGTAAAATGCACTATTAAACTTCTAGGGTTGGGCAAACAGAGACCCGATTAGATAATTTTATATTATAGTTAATTTAAGAATTCAGCGAAATTCTATCACATTTGTTCAATTTACGTCGCTCCTATTTCTGATAGCGTATTGGGCTAAGCGGCATCTCAAAGCGCATGGAATGGCGAGTAAAATGCACTATTAAACTTCTAGGGTAGGGAGAACAGGGACCCGATTAGATCATTTTATAGTATGGTTAATTTAAGAATTCAGCAAAATTCTATTACATTTGTTCAATTTACGTCGCTCCTATTTCAGATAGCGTACTGGGCTATGCGGCATCTTAAAGCGCGTGGAATGGCGAGTAAAATGCACTATTAAAATTCTATGATAGGGCAATCAGAGTCCCGATTAGATCATTTTATATGATGGTTAATTTAAGATGTCAGCAAAATTTTATAGCATTTGTTCAACTTACGTCGCTCCTATTTCAGATAGCGTACTGGGCTAGGCGGCATCTTAAAGCGCGTGGAATGGCAAGTAAAATGCACTATTAAACTTCTATGGTAGGGCAATCAGAGACCCGATTAGATCATTTTATATGATGGTTAATATAAGAATTCAGCGAAATTCTATCACATTTGTTCAATTTACGTCGCTCCTATTACAGATAGCTTATTGGGCTCAGCTGCATCTCAAAGCGCATGAAATGACGAGTGAAATGCACTATTAAACTTCTATGATAGGGCAATCAGAGAACCGATTTGATCATTTTATATTTTGTTTAATATAAGATTTCAGGGAAATTTTATCACATTTGTTCAATTTACGTCGCTCCTATTCCAGATAGCGAATTCGGCTAAGCGGCATCTCAAAGCGCATGAAATGGCGAATACAATGCACTATTAAACTTCTAGGCTAGGGCGAACAGAGCCCCGATCAGATCATTTTACATTATGGTTAATAAAAGAATTCAGCGAGATTCTATCACATTTGTTCAATTTACGTCGCTCCTATTTCAGATAGCATATTGGGCTAAGCGGCATCACAAAGCGCATGAAATGGCGAGTGAAATGCACTATTAAGCTTCTAGGGTGGGGCGAACAGAGACCCGATTAGATCATTTTATATTATGGTTAATTTAAGAATTCTGCAAAATTCTATCACATTTGTTCAACTTACGTCGCTCCTATTTCAGTTAGCGTATTCGGCTAAGCGGCATCTCAAAGCGCATGAAATGGCGAGTAAAATGCACTATCAAACTTCTAGAGTAGGGCAAACAGAGCCGATAAGATCATTTTATATTATGATTAATTTAAGAATTCAGCGAAATTCTATCACATTTATTCAATTTACGTCGCTCCTATTTCAGATAGCGTATTGGGCTAAGCGCCATCTGAAAGCATTTGAAATGGCGAATCAAATGCACTATTAAACTTCTAGGCTACGGTGAACAGAGACCCGATTACATCATTTTACGTTATGGTTAATAAAAGAATTCAGCGAAATTCTACCACATTTGTTCAATTTACATCGCTCCTACTTCAGATAGCGTATTGGGCTAAATGGCATCTCAAAGCGCATGAAATGACGAGTAAAATGCACTATTAAACTTCTTGGATAAGGCCAACAGAGACCCGATTAGATCATTTTATATTACGGTTAATATAAGAATTCAGCGTAATTATATCACATTTGTTCAACTTACGTCGCTCCTATTTCAGATAGCGTACTGGGCTAGACGGCATCTTAAAGCGCGTGGAAGGGCGAGTAAAATGCACTACGAAACTTCTATGATAGGGCAATCAGAGACCCGATTAGATCATTTTATATTTTGTTTAATATAAGATTTCAGGGAAATTCTATTACATTTGTTCAATTTACGTCGCTCCTATTTCAGATAGCGTATTAGGCTATGAGGCATCTCAAAGCGCATGAAATGACGAGTAAAATGCACTATTAAACTTCTAGGGTTGGGCAAACAGAGACCCGATTAGATAATTTTATATTATAGTTAATTTAAGAATTCAGCGAAATTCTATCACATTTGTTCAATTTACGTCGCTCCTATTTCTGATAGCGTATTGGGCTAAGCGGCATCTCAAAGCGCATGAAATGGCGAGTAAAATGCACTATTAAACTTCTAGGGTAGGGAGAACAGGGACCCGATTAGATCATTTTATAGTATGGTTAATTTAAGAATTCACCAAAAATCTATCACATTTGTTCAATTTACGTCGCTCCTGTTTCACATAGCGTACTGGGCTTAGCGGCATCTTAAAGCGCATGAAATGATGAGTGAAATTCGCCATTAAACTTCTATGATAGGGCAATCAGAGACCCCATTAGATCATTTTATATTTTGGTTAATATATGAAAGCAGCGAAATTCTATCACATTTGTTCAATTTACGTCGATCCTATTTCACATAGCGTACTGGGCTAAGCGGCATCTTAAAGCGCATGAAATGATGTGTGAAATGCACTATTAAACTTCTATGATAGGGCAATGAGAGACCCGATTAGATCATTTTATATTTTGGCTAATATATGAATGCAGCGAAATTCTATCACATTTGTTCAAATTACGTAGCTCCTATTTCACATAGCGTACTGAGCTAAGCGGCATCTCAAAGCGCATGAAATTACGAGGGAAATGCACTATTAAACTTCTAGGGTAGGACAAACAGAGACCCGATTAGATCATTTTATATTACGGTTAATATAAGAATTGAGCGTAATTCTATCACATTTGTTCAATTTACGTCGCTCCTATTTAAGATAGCGTACTGGGCTAGGCGGCATCTTAAAGGGCGTGGAAGGGCGAGTAAAATGCACGAATAAACTTCTACGATAGGGCAATCAGAGACCCGATTAGATCATATTATATTTTGTTTTATATTAGATTTCAGGGAAATTCTATCACATTTGTTCTATTTACGTCGCTCATATTCCAGATAGCGCATTGGGCTAAGCGGCTTCTCAAAGCGCATGAAATGGCGAATAAAATGCACTATTAAACTTCTAGGCTAGGACGAACAGAGACCCGATTAGATCATTTTACATTATGGTTAATAAAAGAATTCAGCGAAATTGTATCACATTTATTCAATTTACATCGCTCCTATTTCAGATAGCTTATAGGGATAAGCGGCATCTCAAAGCGCATGAAATGGCGAGAGAAATGGACCATTAAACTTCTAGGGTAGGGCGAACAGAGACCCGATTAGATCATTTTACATTAAGGTTAATATAAGAATTCAGCAAAATTCTATCACATTTGTTCAATTTACGTCGCTGATATTTCAGATTGCGTATTGGGCTAAGCGGCATCTCAAAGCGCATGAAATGGCGACTAAAATGCACTATTTAACTTCTAGACTAGGGCGAACAGAGACCCGATTAGATCATTTTACATTTTGGTTAATAAAAGAATTCAGCGAAATTCTATCACATTTGTTGAATTTACGTCGCTCCTATTTCAGATAGCGTACTGGGATAGGCGGCATCTAAAGGCGCATGAAATGGCGAGTATAATGCACTATTAAACTTCTAGAATAAGGCAAACAGAGACCTGATTAGATCATTTTATATTATGGTTAATTTAAGAATTCAGCGAAATTCTATCACATTTGTTCAATTTACGTCGCTCCTATTTCAGATAGCATACTGGGCTAGGCGGCATCTTAAAGCGCGTGGAATGGCGAGTAAAACGCGCTATTAAACTTCTAGGATAAGGCGCACAGAGACCCGATTAGATCATTTTATATTACGGTTAATATAAGAATGCAGCGTAATTCTATCACATTTGTTCAACTTACGTCGCTCCTATTTGAGATAGCGTACTGGGCTAGGCGGCATCTTAAAGCGCATGGAATGGCGAGTAAAATGCACCACTAAACTTCTATGATAAGTCAATCAGAGCCCCAATTAGATCATTTTATATTTTGTTCAATATAAGATTTCAGGGAAATTCTATCACATTTGTTCAATTTACGTCGCTCCTATTTCAGATAGCATACTGGGCTAGGCGGCATCTTAAAGCGCGTGGAATGGCGAGTGAAATGCACTGTTAGACTTCTATGGTAGGGCGAACAGAGACCCGATTGGATCATTTTACATTAAGGTTTATATAAGAATTCACGGAAATTCTATCACATTTGTTCAATTTACGTCGCTCCTATTTCAGATAGCCTACTGGGCTAGCCGGCCTCTTAGAGCGCGTGGAATGGCGAGTAAAATGCACTATTAAACTTCTAGGATAAGGCAAACAGAGACCCGATTAGATCATTTTATAATTTGGTTAATATAAGAATTCAGCGAAATTCTATCACATTTGTTCAATTTACGTCGCTCCTATTTCAGATAGCGTATTGGGCTAAGCGGACTCTCAAAGCACATGAAATGACGAGTAAAATGCACTATTAAACTTCTATGATAGGGCAATCAGAGATCCGATTAGATCATTTTATAATTTGGTTAATATAAGAATGCAGCGAAATTCTATCACATTTGTTCAAATTACGTAGCTCCTATTTCACATAGCGTACTGAGCTAAGCGGCATCTCAAAGCGCATGAAATTACGAGTGAAATGCACTATTAAACTTCTAGGGTAGGACAAACAGAGACCCGATTAGATCATTTTATAGTATGGTTAATTTAAGAATTCAGCAAAAATCTATCACATTTGTTCAATTTACGTCGCTCCTATTTCAGATAGCGTACTGCGCTAGGCGGCATCTTAAAGCGCGTGGAAAGGCGACTAAAATGCACTATTAAACTTCTATGATAGGGCAATCAGGGACCCGATCAGATCATTTTATATTTTGGTTAATATATGAATTCAGCGAAATTCTATCACATTTGTGCAATTTACGTCGCTCCTATTTCAGATAGCGTATTGGGCTAAGCGGCATCTCAAAGCGCATGAAATGGCGAGTAAAATACACTATTAAACTTCTAGGGTAGGGCAAACAGAGACCCGATTAGATCATTTTATATCACGGTTAATATAAGAATTCAGCGTAATTCTATCACATTTGTTCAATTTACGTCGCTCCTATTTAAGATAGCGTACTGGGCTAGGCGGCATCTTAAAGGGCGTGGAAGGGCGAGTAAAATGCACGAATAAACTTCTATGATAGGGCAATCAGAGACCCGATTAGATCATTTTATATTTTGTTCAATATAAGATTTCAGGGAAATTCTATCACATTTGTTCAATTTACGTCGCTCCTATTTCAGATAGCATACTGGGCTAGGCGGTATCTTAAAGCGCGTGGAATGGCTAGTAAAATGCACTACTAAGCTTCTATGATAGGGCAATCAGAGACCCGATTAGATCATTTTATATTTTGTTCAATATAAGATTTCAGGGAAATTCTATCACATTTGTTCAGTTTACGTCGCTCCTATTTCAGACAGCGTATTGGGCTACGCGGCATCTCAAAGCGCATGAAATGGCGAATACAATGCACTATTAAACTTCTAAGCTAGGGAGAACAGAGACCCGATTAGATCATTTTACATTATGGTTAATAAAAGAATTCAGCGAAATTCTATCACATTTGTTCAATTTACGTCGCTCCTATTTCAGATAGCGTATTGGGCTAAGCGGCATCTCAAAGCGCATGAAATGGCGAATGAAATGCACTATTAAACTTCTAGGCCAGGGCGAACAGAGACCCGATTAGATCATTTTACATTATCGTTAATAAGAGAATTCAGCGAAATTCTATCACATTTGTTCAATTTACATCGCTCCTATTTCAGATAGCGTATTGGGCTAAGCGGCATCTCAAAGCGCATGAAATGGCGAGTTAAATGCACTATTAAACTTCTAGGGTAGGGCAAACAGAGACCCGATTAGATAATTTCATATTATAGTTAATTTAAGAATTCAGCGAAATTCTATCACATTTGTTCAATTTACGTCGCTCCTATTTCAGATTGCGTATTGGGCTAAGCGGCATCTCAAAGCGCATGAAATGGTGAGTGAAATGCACTATCAAACTTCTAGGATAATTCAAACAGAGACCCGATTAGATCATTTTATATTACGGTTAATATAAGAATTCAGCGTAATTCTATCACATTTGTTCAACTTACGTCGCTCCTATTTCAGATAGCGTACTGGGCTAGGCGGCATCTTAAAGCGCGTGGAATGGCGAGTAAAATGCACCACTAAACTTCTATGATAGGGCAATCAGAGACCCGATTAGATCATTTTATATTTTGTTTAATATAAGATTTCAGGGAAATTCTATCA